>BLSH010172794.1:62443-79569 GCA_018402905.1 Glandirana rugosa
TTTTAATTTATTTTCCCTATCCCCATTTATTTGTAGGGCACTTGCCCTAGTTTGAAGATGATTTTAGAACAGTTATATGGCTTCTACCGTTAATTACTACTTTTCAGACACAGTTTGAAGATGATCCACATTCATCTCCATTTTTGCATTTTTTATGTTTTTATTTTTTTAAAAATATTTAAAGTTATTTCCCTGTCCCCATTTTTTTGTAGGGCACTTGCCCTACCCTTACCCCCATTTTACTTCCTTTTGCAGCCCTCTGGGGCTTTCCAGGACTTTGCTACAGCCATTTTTGTGCCTAAAAGTTCGGGTCCCCATTGATTTCAATGGGGTTCGTTGTCCGTGCGATCGTTCGGGTTCCGTCCGGACCTGGACCCGGACTTTGTCCCGAAGTTCAGACGGACCAGCAGAACCCGAACGTCCAGGTGTTCGCTCAACTCTAATCTCAACCTTACTGCCAAGGAGGATCTTGATTTGCTCATAAAGTCGCTGGAGCCAGAATCCGCAGATTGTGTTAAAAGACTGAGAGCATGTTGATTACCCAGATGCAGGTCTTGCTGCTGCATGAGCAAGACTTGAACAAACCTATGGTAGCTCTGAAGCCATAGAAAGTGCTCTATTCAATAGACTGCAAAACTTTCCAAAAATAGGAAACAAAGATCATCACAAGCTTCAAGAATGAAGTGACTTCCTCATGGAGCTAGAGTTGGCAAAGACAGACCCTCGTCTTCCTGGGCTAAGCTATCTGGACACTGCCCATGGTGTGAACCCAGTAGTGTCTAAACTGTCATACAATCTGCAGGAGAAATGGGCACAACAAGGCTCAAGATATAAAAGAGACTATAATGTATCCTTTCCTCCATTCTCATATTTTTGCAGGTTCATTGGTGAACAAGCCTGGATGAGGAATGATCCCAGCTTCAGCTTCAGAGAGTCTAGCTTGCCTGCATCATCATTGTCATTATCATCAAGGTATGATAACAAAGCAGCTAAATATAGAGACTTATATAGAGCAGTATCTGCTAAAAAGACAGACATCTCACCTCCTGTATCCTCTCCCGCTTACCAGAGTGATTCGGGTGATAGAGATAAAGATCCAAATCATCAGTGCCCTATTCACAAAAAACCTCACCCTCCAAAGAAATGTCGTGGGCTTAGGGCAAAGACTATCCAAGAACGCAGGGCGATTCTCCAAAAACTTGGAATATGCTATAGGTGCTGTGTAAAGTTGCCATCAAGTGCACAGAATGCAGGAGTGACAAACACGCTACAGCTATGCATCCTGCTCCACTTCCAGACAATCCATAGCAGCCATCTACATTGAACCCTGCATCAAATCATGGTGCGGAGCAACAAAGCCATGTTCCAGCCATTACAAACACCTCTTCTTCATGTACTGAGGTCTGTGGAGAAGGTTCCAGCCACAAATGCCAAGGTATGTCTAGTCAAAATATATCCAAAGGATCAACCTGAGAAAGCTACCAGGATGTATGCCATAATAGATGAGCAGAGCAACAGATCCCTGGTGAAGCCTAAATTCTTTTGAGATCTTTGGCATAAAGGGACATGCAACACCATATACTCCCAACACTTGTTGTGGTCATGTAGAAACCTCCGGCAGAAGGACCGATGGGTTCATGGTATCCCATATCAAGGCAAAAAAGGGCATACCCTTTCCAACATTAGTTGAGTGTGACCAAATACCAGACAACAGGGAAGAAATTCCTACCCCAGAAGCTGCATATCACCATCCCCACTTAAGGCACCTGGTAACTGATATTCCTCTAATGGACATGGATGCTGAAATATTAGTCTTGCTGGGAAGAGACATTCTCAGAGTACATAAAGTGCGCCAGCAGTGCAATCTGACAACGCTCCATACGCACAAAGACTTGATCTAGGCTGGGTAATAGTGGGCGATGTATGCTTGAATAGACTGTGCAAGCCATCTGAGATCAACTCCTTTAAGACTCATGCTCTACGAAATGGGCGTGCATCTCACTTTAGACCATGCCCTCATCATTATGAAGTAAAGGAGAAGCCTCTTGACATCATCTAGGTATCTGATGTTACTCCCATCCCCTATGATGACAACTTAGGCAACACAGTGTTTTGTTCTACACATGATGACAACAGAATAGCCGTCAGTTGAAGATAGAGAGTTCATCACAATAATGGACAGTGAACTCTACAAAGATAAATATAACAGCTGTGTTGCTCCCTTACCTCTTCATGCTACATCCAGATTCAACTCACTTCAGCGAACACTAAAGAGCAGGCCTGAAATGAAGGAAGATTTCATTGCATTTATGAAAAGGATCTTTGACAATGGTCACGCTGAGTCAGCTCCACCTCTTCTTGAACATGACGAGTGCTGGTATCTGCCTGTCTTTGGAGTGTATCACCCACGTAACCCAAAGCAAATCAGGGTAGAGTTTGATTCCAGTTTGCTTCCAGTGCCAAGCATCAAGGTGTATCCCTGAATGATGTTGTTCTTACTGGTCCTAAACTAACCAACAACCTTGTAGGAGTACTTATGAGGTTCAGAAGAGAGAGAGAGACAGTTGCCATAACTGCTGACATTGAATGTTGTTCCATTGCTTTGTAGTAAGAGAAGACCATAGGAACTTCCTAAGGTTTCTGTGGCACTGTGACAATGACATAAACAATGAAGTGATTGAATACCGCATGAAGGTACATGTCTTCAGAAACAGTCCCTCAACTGCTGTAGCAGTTCGTGGTCTACGAAGGACTGTTGATGGTGAAAAAGAGTACGGTGCAGATGCCCGACACTTCGTTGACAGAGACTTCTACGTGGATGATGGACTCAAATCTTTACCCACAGATGAAGAAGATGCAGATTCACCAAACGTGGTGTCCTGTCAGTGGTGAACAGTCTATACAATCCACTGGGATTCGCAGCTCCCATCACCATACAAGGTAGGTTCTTATTAAGACAATTATCAGAGATTATTCAAGATTGCAAAGACACTTGCAGACATTGATCTGGTGGCATGATCTGCAGGATTATGTTCCGATGAAACATGATGCCATTGTTCAGGCCTTGAGGATTTTCTGATTCTTTCTACATGGTTGATGACATAGACATAGAAGCATTTTGTCCGATTGTATATGTAGCCCAAAACAACTTTGCTGTCTGTGTAGAATTTGATGTCATCTATTTGAATGTCTAGCTCACGCAGTATAAAATCTGCAATTTCTATGGCTAGTACAGTCCCACAAAGTTCAAGCCATCTGAGGGTTTCAGTCTTCTAGATCCTGACAAAGATCCAGAGATTCGGTCTGAAGTTAAGACTCTTGTCACCATATCTGAACAAAGATTCATCTTGGGTTCTCAACGCTTTGAACGTTTCTCCAAGTGAACAAAGCTTGTACGCACTATTGCAAGGTTAGTCCATATTGCTCACTTCTATCACACTAAGTCCAATGATGCTGACTGTCAAGGCTGGCACTTATGCCAAAAACATCTTTCTGCAAAGGACATTGCTGAAAGTGAACTGATCATAATACGCAGTGAACAACAGAATGTCTTTAGCTCAGAAATGAAATGTATCCGTGACAAGCTGGACATTCCAAAAAACAGTCCAATTGCCAACCTGAATCCATTCATTGACAGCCATGGCATGCTAAGGGTTGGCGGCCATTTAACCACTTCCTTACTGGGTACTTAAACCCCCCTCCTGCCCAGACCAATTTTCAGGTTTCAGCGCTGTCGCATTTTGAATGACAATTGCGCGGTCGTGCGATGTTGTACCCAAACAAAATTGATGTCCTTTTTTCCCCACAAATAGAGCTTTCTTTTGGTGGTATTTGATCACCTCTGCGGTTTTTATTTTTTGCGCTATAAACAAACAAAGAGCGAAGATTTTGAAAAAAGAACAATATTTTTTACTTTTTGCTCTAATAAATATCCAAAAATAAAATATAAAAAAAAAAATTATTCATTGGGTTTGGCCGATTTTATATTCTTCTACATATTTTTGGTAATAAAAAATCGCAATCAGCGTTTATTGATTGGTTTGCGCAAAAGTTATTGCGTCTACAAACTATGGGAATTGATTTATGGCGTTTTTATTATTATTATTATTTTTTACTAGTAATGGCGGCGATCTGCGATTTTTATCGGGACTTTGATATTGGGGCAGACATGTCGGACATTTTTGACACTTTTTTTGGACCAATGACATTTATACAGCGATCAGAAATTTAAATGTCCACTGATTACTGTGTAAATGTCATTGGCAGTGAAGGGGTTAACCTGCAGGGGGCAGTAAAGGGGTTAACAGTGTTCCCTGGGTGTGTTCTAACTGTGGGGGGGATGGGTTGGCAGGGACATAACAGATCTAACTGATCCCAGTGACAGGGATCAGTAGATCTGCTTGTCCCCTTCTCACAGAACGGGGAACCGCCGTGTTTACATTGGCGGTTCCTCGTTCTACAGCTCTGCAGGCGATCACGGGTCAGGAGTGGACATCGAGTCCGCCCGACTCGCGGGCACGCCCACGCAGCGTGCGGCGGCCGAGCGCACGCGCCGCCGCCTGTGAGTGCGCGCCGGGAGCGTGCAAAGGGGCGGACGTCCATGGACGTCCACCCGGAGATTGAGATCCGCGCTGTAGACGTCTTTCGTCTATAGCGCGGATCTCAAGCGGTTAAACAAGGCCAAGTTGAGAGAGAAAGAACAAAATCCCCTTATCATACCTGATCGTCATCATCCCTACACCTTGCTCATACAGCACTACCATGAAAAGGTTAAGCACCAATGTAGGCATTTCACAGAGGGTGCCATAAGAGCTGCAGGCCTGTGGATTGTTGGAGCAAAAAGACAGATTTCAACTATACTGCACAATTGTGTCCAATGCCACAAGCTAAGAGGGAAACATCAGCAACAGCAAATGTTAGATTTGCCAGCTGACAGATTAAGCACTGACTCACTTTTCACTCACGTCGATGTAGATGTTTTTGGGTCGTGGATGGTAATAGCACGCAGAACTCGAGGTGGCCAAGCGAAGAGCAAAGGTTGGGCAGTGCTGTTCACCTGCATGAGTGTGAATGCGGTACACATCGAAGTCATAGAATCCATGGATGCTTTGAGTTTTATTAATGCTTTAAGGTGATTCCTTGCCATCAGAGGGCCAGTAAAGTCATTAAGATCTGACTGCGGAACCAACTTTATTGGAGCCTGCCGAGAGTTACAGCTCGACTCTAAGCCAATGCAAGACTTTTTAACCGAAAAGGGCTCTACATGGGATTTCAATCCTCCTCATTCCTCCCATATGGGTGGCTCATGGGAGAAAATGATAGGCATTACATGTAGAATACTGGACTCTATGTTAATGGACTTGAACTCCACAAGTCTTACTCACAAGAGTTTAACCACCTTTCTGGCAGAAGTGTCTGCCATAATCAATTCAAGACCACTTGTTCCAGTGTCTACAGACCCGGAGTCCCCAACCATCCTTACTCCAGCTACTCTCCTTACCCAGAAGCTTGGGTCTGTTCCTGTTCCACCTGGGGACCTTAAAGAAGATAACTTATACCGTGAACAATGGAAGCGAGTACAAAACCTCGTCAACTGCTTCTGGAAACATTGGAAGATGGAGTATCTTTCTCTTCTGCAAGGACGCAGAAAATGGCAACATCTGAACCCTAATCTCCAAGTTGGAGACCTTGTTCTGCTTAAAGATCAGCAAACCGAAAGAATTGAATAGCCCATGGGACTCATTGTAAAGACCATTCCCAGTGATGATGGTATGGTACGTAAGGTGGAGGTGAAGGTTACCAGACAAGGAACTGTAAAGACCTTCCTCAGACCCATAACAGAACTTGTTTTACTCTTGCCTTTTGATGACTGAACTTGCATACCTGAGTCTGTTGGATTTACTTTCTACCACGAGAAGAATGTGCCTTGAACTTTAAGTGACACTTCTTGATGCCTTATTGCAGTTTCTATTGTTGCATATACATGCATGTTGTGTTTTTTTGTCTTTCAGATCTTCAAGACAACTGCAAATTGCACAACATTTATTTGCATTGCATAACTACCGTTATGATATATCTTAGTGGTATTTACAATACCAGACGGGGAGTGTGCCGTTACATGTAATTGCCATGTAACATAAACCTGTGCATAGCTATAGTAATGTTTGTATAGTTGGTTGTTACAATGCCATCTTGTGGTTGTTTTGGATATTGCACCTTTCCTTTGTGTTTTCTAAGTGTGTACCTCCCATCCTCTGTGAGCTAACTTCCTCTTCCTGGTTCACTCTGTTATGTAACTTCCTCTTCCTGTGTCCTCTCTCTGTCTCATGAGAAAAGAATATGGCCACACGCTTGTAGGCCTCACACAATCTGCTTGCATCCTAGGACACATTACCATGTTTTGACCTTCAAAATATTGTCTTTCAATCATCTGCCACATCTTGTTGTCTGCTCTACCTGCTATTCGCAATAGTCATGTTGATGGAAAAAGACGTATTATGGTGAGTTCAAGCTATCTGATGAGAACTGTCCGGGGTGATTATATCTGCTTATACAGGCCAGGCATAGAGGTCTCAGCAAGGGATAAGTCACTATTACAACAGTTGGAGTCAGAATAATAGTCATTGACCATACTGGTTTGGGAGGCAATATACAGTGCATATATATACTGTTGTATATATATAAAGTCTTATTTTTTTCTTTAAAAATAATAAACATATCTATACTTACCTGCTCTGTGCAGTAGTATTGGATCCTGGGAGTAATTCCCTTTGAAGGAATCACTTGACATGTGACGTTAAGCGTCAGGGTAGAGCTTGGTGACACCACTCCCTGTACTGTGAAAACAGGCTGTGAGCGGTGAGGAGGAGAGGAGCGATATCTATGCTAGTTGGAAAGTTTTATATGAAATACTATTGAACAAGATGTGGAAAGTGTGAGTTTACAACTGTCAGATTTTATTGAATAAATTGTGGATTTTTAAACGTTATTACGCAATGATCTGTCTTTATAATATTGCGGAGGGGATCTAGGAGATTTGGAGCAGCAAGTTTACCAGTCCAGGGAACTGTGCTGGCTGGATGATCCCTCCCCCAAACAAGTCTTTCATTGCAAGTATTCACTGTGGCTAAAGGAGATCCTTACCAGCTGGATAATCACCATTTGTATCTGAGCTTGGCTATCTGGATGATCCTATCCAAAGACCGATACACACAAGGCTTCTAGTGACCCTGGCGGGTCTTTACAGGAGGTGAGCGGCCATTTCACATAGAGGTGAACGGTGGAGGTTATACACAGAAATCACCATATATATATTTTTTGGACTTTTATGTTTGCATTTTTATTTTTCATATATTATTAATTTTTTGGACTATTGTTCGTTCATTTCAATCAAGAAGAAACACACAGATTGAATACAATATGCACTTTATATTAAATGTTTACACATTTTTTTTGCATGGTTTTACAAGATAATTAAGGAGATTTTCATAGATTGTAGAGGAACCAGTTGTTTTGAACACAAATACACTTTATATTAATGTGTACACATTTCATGCAATAATATTGATGCACATATTTTGCAACATATTTTTTATGTATGAATAAGCGCACCATTACTTTTGTGCTTTAACAGCCTGAATCCTCCTCTTCTCGGGTCCCTCGCCATTGCTCCTGGCCCCTCCCTCCTGTCTAGTGCCCCCACAGCAAGCAGCTTGCTATGGGGGCATCCAAGTCCTGCCATCTCTCTCTCCCGATTGGCTAACTGACTTAGATTGACAGCAACGGGAGCCAATGGCGCTGCTACTGTGCCTCAGCGAATCAGGAGGGAGTGTGCCAGATGAGGTTGAGGCACACGTGAACATTGCTGTATAGAGACAGGGATCAGGTAAGTATTAGGGGGGCTGCTGCACACAGAAGGCTTTTTATCTTAATGCATATGCATTAAAATAAGAAGCCTTCTGCCTTTACAACCACTGTAAGTAAATCAGTCCTGATATCTTGTTTTGTCACACTATGTACCAGAACATAATCTTAAGGGAAAATATAGATACAATTATAAAGCTAGTTACGCATCAGAATTAGTCTCAGACAGTCTGAAATACACTCACGCTTATGACTAAGTTTTTCCAAATCTCACATAACTAAAAAGAGCAAGCATACCTTTTATTCTCTGTTTATCATCAAATTTTTACTTATGCATTATGATTTTCATTGGAATATCCTATTTGGTCAATGTTCATTAAAAATTCTAAGATTCAAGCACACTAGTAAGGGAATTCATAAAGAGTATCTATGACACTCTTTACAATTCCTTTGTAACTCTACCTACAAGTGTCGGGGCTTTCCCCAAATTCATGTACCTGTAGGAAACCTAATGGCCTTGCAAGCCTCAATTTTATCCATTAGGTTTAAGAGTGAATCATCAACAAATTAAATATTAACCAGAAACCGGGAAAGAAGAAGAGAAAGATATGGTAGTAAGCTGGGGAGAGGGAAGGGTAGGGTTCGAAACTCAAGGTGGGGGTGTGGTAGATAGGGGCGAAGATTTCAAAGTCCCCTGAGTTTTCTTTTTCAAACTGGTATGTTATATAGAAGTTAGCCTGTCAGATAAATGTGATACAGCATGTGGGCTTACTGAATCAATGAATTCAACATACAGTATTTCACAAAAGTGAGTACACCCCTCACATTTTTGTAATTGTTTTATGTGACAACGCTGAAGAAATGACACTTTGCTACAATGCAAAGTTGTGAGTATATAGCTTGTATAACAGTGTACATTTGCTATCCCCTCAAAATAACTCAACACACAGCCATTAATGTCTAAACCGCTGGCAACAAAAGTGAGTGCACCGCTAAGTGAAAATGTCCAAATTGGGCCCAAAGTGTCAGCATTTTGTGTGGCCACCATTATTTTCCAGCACTGCCTTAACCCCCTTGGGCATGGAGTTCACCAACGCTTCACAGATTGCTGCTGGGGTCCTCTTCCAATCCTCCATGACTACATCATGGAGCTGGTGGATGTTAGAGACCTTGCGCTCCTCCACCTTCCATTTGAGGATACCCCACAGATGCTCAATAGGGTTTAGGTTAGGAGACATGCTTGACCAGTCCATCACCTTTACCCTCAGTTGCTTTAGCAAGGCAGTGGTTGTCTTGGAGGTGTGTTTGGGGTCGTTATGTTGGAAGGCTGCCCTGCGGCTCAGTCTCCAAAGGGAGTTGTCACAGTACATGCCGGCATTCATGGTTCCCTCAATGAACTGTAGCTCCCCAGTGTCGGCAGCACTCATGCAGCCCCAGACCATGACACTTCCATTAGCATGCTTGACTGTAGGCAAGACACACTTGTCCTTGTACTCCTCACCTGGTTGCCGCCACACACGCTTGACACCATCTGAACCAAATACGTTTATCTTGGTCTCATCAGAAAACAGGACATGGTTCCAGAAATCCATGTCCTTAGTCTGATTGTCTTCAGCAAACTGTTTGAGGGCTTTTTTGTGCATCATCTTTAAAACAGGCTTCCTTCTGAGACAACAGCCATGCAGACCAATTAGATGCAGTCAACGCGTATGGTCTGAGAACTGACAGGCTGACCACCCACCCCTTCAACTTCTGGAGCAATGCTGGCAGCACTCATACGTCTAATTCCCAAAGACAACTTCTGAATATGACGCTGAGCATGTGCACTCAACTCCTTTGGTCGACCATGGCGAGGCCTGTTCTGAGTGGTACCTGTCCTGTTAAACCACTGTATGTTCTTGGCCACCATGCTGCAGCTCAATTTCGGGGTCTGGGCAATCTTCTTATAGCCTAAGCCATCTTTATGTAGAGCGTCAATTCTTTTTTTCAGATCCTCAGAGAGTTCTTTGCCATGAGGTGCCATGTTGAACTTCCAGTGACCAGTATGAGAAAGTGAGAGCGATAACACCAAATTTAACAAACCTTCTCCCCATTCACACCTGAGACCTTGTAACACTAACGAGTCACATGACACCGGGGAGGGAAAATGGCTAATTGGGCCCAATTTGGACATTTTCACTTAGCGGTGTACTCATTTTTGTTGCTAGTGGTTTAAACATTAAAGGCTGTATGGTGAGTTATTTTGAGGGGACAGCAAATTTACACTGTTATACAAGCTGTACACGCACTACTTTACATTAGAGCAAAGTGTAATTTCTTTAGTGTTATCATATGAAAAGATATAATAAAATATTTACAAAAATGTGAGGGGTGTACTCACTTTTGTGAGATACAGTACTAACACATTTTTTGTAAGTGTTTGTAAATATGCTAGAAAGTCCACCAAATGTGCATACTGTCTCTATTACTATCACAGCCATTTGAAGCAGACTGGAGAAAGTGAGGGGTGGAGGTGTGCTAATCTGGTTGGCACCATGTATCATTGGATGAGCACTTTTGTGGCAGAATGAATGTATGTTATGATTATGAAACAGCTGGCATTCATGGACCAAATTTGTTGCCAATACACCTTGGATTTAGTGGTTATAAGGTTGCTCTGCCATTTAGATACATAAGAGTGAGACATATGCATGAATAAATGATTGAGTTGGAAGTAAATGATAGAATTTGCTAAGGAGGAAGTGGTGTATGATAGCAAATGTGCTCAAAAAGTGATAAAATCAATGTTCACTTTGCCACAAAATATCTACCCAACAGATCAGTAAATCACTGATGTCTTAGAAAACGAAGGGGAAAGAACACTCTAATAATTATTTTAAGTATTGCAAATTCTAATTGTAGCACCCTCTAGTGTGTGCTACTAGTGTGAGAGTAGAAAAAAGCACTAAATTGGGTGAGGGTTATTAGAGGCCAAGGCTGAATGGAGGGTGGGGGTTAGGAGGGGCTGCCATGAATATTTATGGGGCCTCAGCCAATCCCCAGAAGTGCCCAGATGGAGATACAGTGTTGAGGAGGCTGTCAGTGGCCCTTACTTGCACCCCCTAGTCTGGGACGGGGTGTCCTCCCTTCAGGCCAAGGCTCAGGTGCTGGATAGGATCCTGCCAAAGACACAAGGGAGGAGACTTTTCCTGGAGGCACAGGAGCAACAAGAGTGTGAGTGATTCCACACTGGTGGGAACTAACAAAGGGGGAGGCTGCCACATGTAGCTAGTCTCCCTTGAAGACAGTGGTAGGCTTAAGTCTTCATCCTTTACTGAGAGATCTCCAGAGAGTCAGCCAGGAGGGCTGGGGAAAGAGGCAGCTTCAGCCAGATGGGCTGGTGTTGCCTGAAGATGTGGTGCTGGGATCAGTGACCACAAAGGAAACAGAAAGGATAGTTACAGTTGTGCTCATAAGTTTACATACCCTGGCAGAATTTATGATTTCTTGGATATTTTTCAGAGAATATAAATGAGTCAACAAAAACTTTTCTTTCACTTGTGGTTAGTGTTTGGCTGAAGCCATTTATTATCAATCAACTGTGTTTTACTCTTTTTAAATCATAATGACAATAGAAACTACCGAAATGGCCCTGATCAAAAGTTTACATACCCTGGTGATTTTGGCCTGATAACATGCACACAAGTTGACACAAAGGGGTTTGAATGGCTAAAGGTAAACATCCTCACATGTGATCTGTTTGCTTGCAATTAGTGTGTGTGTGTATAACAGGTCAATGAGTTTCTGGACTCCTGACAGACCCTGGCATCTTTCATCCAGTGCTGCACTGACGTTTCTGGATTCTGAGTCATGGGGAAAGCAAAAGAGTTGTCAAAGGATCTGCGGGAAAAGGTAGTTGAACTGTATAAAACAGGAAAGGGATATAAAAAGATATCCAAGGAATTGAGAATGACAACCAGCAGTGTTCAAACTCTAATCAAGAAGTGGAAAATGAGGGGTTCTGTTGAAACCAAACCACGGTCATGTAGACCAACTAAAATTTCAGCCACAACTGCCAGGAAAATTGTTCGGGATGCAAAGAAAAACCCACAAATAACTTCAGGACTCTCTGAAAACATGTGGTGTGGCTGTTTCAAGATGTACAATAAGGAGGCACTTGAAGAAACATGGGCTGCATGGTCGAGTCCGCAGAAGAAACCATTACTACGCAAATGCCACAAAGTATCCCGCTAACAATATGCCAAACAGCACTGAGCCAAGCCTCAGACCTTCTGGCACAAAGTCATTTGGAGTGATGAGCCCAAAATTGAGCTTTTTGGCCACAACAATAAACCCTACATTTGGAGAGGAGTCAACAGGGCCTGTGAAGCGCAAAGGTGGATCGCTGATGTTTTGGGGATGTGTGAGCTACAAAGGCACAGGAAATTTGGTCAAAATTGATGGCAAGATGAATGCAGTATGTTATCAAAAAATACTGGAGGAACATTTGCATTCATTAGCCAGGAAGCTGCTCATGGGACATACTTGGACATTCCAACATGACAATGATCCAAAACACAAGGCCAAGTCAACCTGTCATTGGCTACAGCAGAATAAAGTGAAGGTTCTGGAGTGGCCATCTCAGTCTCCTGACCTCAATATCATTGAGCCTCTCTGGGGAGATCTCAAACGTGCAGTTCATGCAAGACAGCCCAAGAATTTCCAGGAACGGGAGGCTTTTTGCCAAGAGGAATGAGCAGCTTTACCATCTGAGAAGATAAAGAGCTTCATCCACAAATACCACAAAAGACTTCAAGCTGCCGTTGATGTTAAAGGGGGCAATACATAGTATTAAGAACTGGGGTATGTAAACTTTTGATCAGGGTCATTTGGGTAGTTTCTGTTGTCATTATGATTTAAAAGGAGTAAACCCAGTGATTGATAATAAATGGCTTCAGCCAAACACTAGCCATGAGTGAAAGAAATGTTTTTTTGTTCTCATTCATATTGTCTGAAAAATGGCCAAAAAAATCATAAATTCTGCCAGGGTATGTAAACTTATGAGCACAACTGTACATGCTGTGTCCCTCTACATGTGCTATTGATAAGGGACTGTG
Organism: Glandirana rugosa; assembly: GCA_018402905.1. Taxonomy (NCBI): domain Eukaryota; kingdom Metazoa; phylum Chordata; class Amphibia; order Anura; family Ranidae; genus Glandirana; species Glandirana rugosa. The sequence goes on from BLSH010172794.1 coordinate 75,403, forward strand.
AGTTCCTGCCTGTAATGGGCCGCTACTGAACTGACGAACTGACAAGGAGTGCCCTGTACTATGCCCTCAACATCTCCCTGGCTTACATTAGCATGTGGCGTGGTCACCGGATGGTGTCATCCGGAGGCCCCATCCCCTATGATGTCACCACCCACTGCATAATGGGACGGTAAGTCATAAGGGGCTGGGCATCCGGATGACGTCACCCGGTGACCACTCCCCATGCCAATATAAGCCATTGCGCAGCACGGACCCAGCATTCGTGTGGGAGTAAGCGACGAGTCAACATGGCGGAGAAGACAGCGGCAAAAGAGCAGAAGACAGAAGACCAGGCAGAAGATAGAAGACCCCTCAGAAGAAAGAAGTCCCCACAAAAGAGAAGAAGAAAGAAGACGCCAAAGAGGGAGAAGACATCAGAGCTGATTTCATAAAATATTTTAAAAACCTGTGTAGTGTGGTTTTTTTTTACACTTTTTTTTCAGGCGAATGGGTAGGGGTACAATGTACTCCATACTCATTCACATAGGGAGGAGGGTCGGGATCTGGGGCCCCCCTTGTTAAAGAGGGCTTCCAGATTCTGATAAGCCCCCCACCCACAGACCCCGATGAAAAATGGCCAGGGTTGTTGGGAAGAGGCCCTTGTCCTCATCAACATGGGGACAAGGTGCTTTGGGGCGGGGGGGCATAGGGTCCCCCTGCCCCAAAGCACCCACCCCCTCATGTTGAGGGCATGTGGCCTGTTATGGTCCAAGGGGGAGGCGCTCGCTAGCCCCCACCCCCTTTCCTGGCCTGCTGGGCTGTGTGCTCGGATAAGGGTTTGGCATGGATCTTGGGGGTACCTCCATGCCATTTTTTTTTTCATTTTTGCGGGGTTCCCCTTCTAGATCCTCAGCACACAAGTCTCGCTGCAAGTAGGATCATTATGATCCGACTTCTGGTGTGACTTCTATTCAAATCAATGGGCCATAGGGAACCAATGATTTTGAATAGAGGCAGTGAAATGCTGTTAAAAGCTAGGGCTGTAATATGCGCATTGACGACAGTGCATAACACTGATAAAATTGCGGTTTAACAACGATTTTCCTGGCGTCGGTACTAGCTGTACAGCTCATTTTTTATTACGTCCTGTGTGCATGAGACCTTAGTGTAGTGTTAGTATAGTGTGTCAGTAGAGTATAGTGGGAGTATAATGAGTCAATACAGTGTGTTAGTATAGTGTAGTGTGTTAGTGTACTGCAGTGCTTAACACAGCATTACAGAACATGTAATGGTTGCTGCGTGTTTGTCACGTACCTGGTGGTCGAGTCTGACTTATGCAGGGGACAACCTCTCTTACGGCCCTGGTTCGCGAACCCCTGATAGTGTAGACAGGGAGCTCGGGAGCACAGGGGAGCACGAGGGCTGGACGTGGTCGCTGGTGGTGGGTGCAGGTCCGCTGAAGCTCGTGCTTGGCAGAAGCGTAGTGGTACAGTCCGGGTCGGCAACGTGCTGGCAAAGCGGTACAGAAGGATGAGACAGGCGGATGGTCGGGATGCAGGCAGGGTCGGCAACGTGCGGGCAGCGGAAGTACACGGGATCAGGCAGGAGAGGGGTCGTAGACAAGCTGGAGGTCGGGGCAGGCAGAAAGCAAACAAAGTCCAAAGATAGCCGGGGTCACAGATGCAGGAAGTCACTTCTGAGCAGATACAGGTCACGGTAACGTTATAGATCGAACAACACTTGCTACAGGAAACAGGAAGTTTAAATAGAGCTGCTTCTCAGCAACTCAGAGGGAACCACACCCACATGCAATTAACCCTTATCACACTCTTCTTCTAGCAGTGTTTTTCTTTTTTGTCTCGGCCTGCCAACTTTTTATTAAATTGTCAGCCGCAATTTTTGTGGTGTACCCCCTTTTTTTGCTTTTTTACTTTTTTATATAGATTTTGCATTTCTATCAGAGTTAGTCCTCAAATTAAAGTGCATCAAACACCATTTTTTATTCCATAAAGTGCACCCAATCACACATTTCCCAGTTTTGATTACATTTGGGTAATAAGCCCCCCGTCCCATCACGTCTGGGAGACCAAGAAGTAGAGGCAGATCTTGCAACACCACTATGAGGGGGCCAGAAGCATCTGTGTCCACAGGCAAAGGTGGCCGTGGTCTGTCCTCAGACAGGACACATTTGTCTCTGTTTAGTGATGTTGCCCATGCTATCCAGCCGCAGCATGTAGAGGAGGTGGTGGACTGGCTTACTAAACCATCCTCATCCTCCTCATCCTCTATCACTCAAGCTGAGACTAATGTGCAGTCCACTGCAGCTGCCAGACCGGCTTATTCTGCCTCCTTGTCCACAGCTACTCTTGCCAGAGCCCCGGCATCAGGCATGGAGGAGACAACTGAATTATTTTGAACACAGCATCAGCTACTTGCTACTTGACAATGCACAGCCATTATTTGATTCTGATGTTGGTTCTGGGGTTGAGGAAGGGAGTAACATGAGCCTACAGAGAGGGGAGAACACTGATAAACAACAAATTGGTGGTCATGTTCCCCCAGCCACAGAGTATTGCCAAGTTGGCTCCAGTGATAAGGATGGAGGGGATGATGATGAGGTGGCTGACTTTGTCTAGAAAAAACTTCTTAATCTTGGCCAGAGTGTACTATCATTTGGTTTCTTCACATCAGGCTTGCTCACTGTGGTGCTAAAATTCCATCCAAAGTTTGCCAAAGAGACACCAGAATTTATCCAAAAAATCTCTAATCTTGTTCCGAGATCGCTAAATTGTGGCCTCATCATACAGACTGGCTCCCCAAGCCATTGTTTACAAAATAAAGAAAACCTGCAGGGAAAATAAATTTAAATTTCATATTTTTTTTCTTTGTATATGTCAGTTTTGCTGCAGCAGGTTCTCTTACAAGCAGACTAAGGGGACCCCCCAGGCACTATATTTAACCACTTCAATACTGGGCACCTAAACCCCCTTCCTTCCCGGACCAATTTTCAGAGCTATTGCAGTTTGAATGACAATTGCGCGGTCATGCGACACTGTACCCATATTTCACACAAATAGAGCTTTCTTTTGGTGGTATTTAATCACCCCTGGGTTTTTTATTTTTTGTGCTATAAATTAAAAAAAGACTGAAAATTTTCAAAAACAATGCATTTTTCTTCGTTTCTGTTATAAAATTTTGCAAATAAGTAATTTCTCTTCATAAATTTTGACCAAAAATGATACTGCTACATTTCTTTGGTAAAAATAACCCAAATTGGAGTTTATTTGGTGTTGGCGGACAGATAGATTTTTGGGGACTGTGACAGATGTGACGGGGACATACAGATGTTTTGGGGACTGTGACAGATGTTTTGTGTATGATGATAGATGTGATGGGGGACATACAGATGTTTTTATGGGGACACTTATGTGTATGGGGACAGTGTGCTTGGTGCACTGTGTGGGGGGCGATCTGTGACAGCTTTCTGCATGAAATCATCATCATGCAGAGAGCTGTCACCTAGCTGCAGCTCCTCCCCTCCCCCCCCCCCCCCCCACTGAGCTCTCACTGAGCTCGGCTGGGGGAGAACTGTCACAGAGACGTTCGTCTCTGTTTACAATGTGACGGCTGTGATTGGACACAGCCGTCACATGATCGGGAGGGCCAGTCACTGCGCCCGTATCCCGATCTCTGCTCAGCTGTATCCTGTGATCATAATGATCAGAGGATCCAGCCGCAGCGCGTAATATACACGTACTGTCAGAACGGGGAAGCTCCCACCCGGCCGTATATATACAGTGGCCGGGTGGGAGGGGAGATCACAACACCCAAATACGGGGATCCCAGTCCAACCTGTCTAACATCCGAGGTAGGGGAATCATTGGAGTAAATTCATAAACCCACAACACTAGAGGGGAGGGTGGGCCGGTGACATATATATGCCGGCCCACCCTCGAAGGGGCAAGACTGTCATGCACATATAATGCGCGACGCCGACCTAGGAGACTAGTAATACTAGTGTCCTATGTCGACTCGTCTCTAGCCCTATGCCCGCGTCACTGACCGGGAGGGCTAGTACACTGCCGACACAGGTTAGTGTCGGCAGTGTAACATTTGTCTCTGCTTGCAGAGACACTGTCAAGAGGGGGTCGGCTCGAGTCACTCTCGAGTCACGCCCCCCCCCCCCCC
>BLSH010172794.1:84987-101911 GCA_018402905.1 Glandirana rugosa
CCAAAGTTAGTACAGGGAGAGGGAAGAAAGGAGGTCTGACATGTATAATTCAAGGACTTCAACCCACACTTACAAAAAGATATTGATAAGATAGAATGAGTTCAGAGACGGGTAACAAAAATGGTGAAAGGTCTGGGGGATAAAACATATCAAGAGCAACTTCAGGAACTTAATATGTACAGTCTGGAGGAAAGAAGGGAGAGGGACATGATTGAAACCTTTAAATACATCAAGGGGGTGAATAAGGTTCAGGAGGGCAGTCTTTTCAATATGAAACCAAAATCAAGAACACGGGGACATGACCTCAAACTAACTGGGGGGAAGTTCAAAACTAATCTTAGAAAGTATTATTTTACTGAAAGGGTGGTTGATGATTGGAATAAACTACCAACAGAGGTTGTGAGACAGTCAACAGTAAATGGCTTCAAACATACTTGGGATAAACATAAATCTATAGTCAGACAACAAGGTTAATGTAAAAAAAAAAAAAATTATAAAAAAAATTAAAAATAAATAAATAAATAAATAAAAAGGGGCAGACACGATGGACTACTCAGTCTTTTTCTGCCGTCACTTTTCTATGTTTCTATGTTTTTATGTAATGATCCATACTGGCAGGAATACAGCCGGGGCCTGCAGGATTAGAAGACAAAATGTCTTCCCAGAAGTCTGTGGTGCAATAAGCGAGGTCATCTTTTTCAGAGACTTTTCCACTTGTTTCACTCGCTGTTCGAGGACTTATACCACTTGTTTCACCTCTCTTGTCTTTATCTTGCTTCTTGGGTGCTTGGTTCACCCTCTTCACATGACTGGTGTGGATCCAGGACTATGAGCTTTCCACCCGTATAGCTGTTCTGGTCACTGCGATCACCTTCGATCACCTTTGTGGGAGGTCCAAAGGGGTATTCTTGCTTCTTTTTTCAGTTAAACTGTTGGACCACCACAGTATCTCCCACATGGAAAGAGTGGGTTGGTTCCTGTGAAGAAAAATGAGATGTGTGAGCGACATTTCTTTCAACTTTGTCCAGAGTTTCAATAAGTTTTCTCACATATTCCTCCTGGAATAGATGTAGGTCCCCTCTTTCTACCCTAAGTGGCTGTCTGGCCCATGGAGTGGGGAATGGCCTACCCATTAAAACCTCAAAAGGGGAGTAACCTGTCTTCTTGGAGGGGGTCATTCTTACCTCTGCCAGAACTGCTGGGAGGACCTTCTTGCAATTTGCATACGTACCTCCAGTTGCCTTCCTTATCTTATCCTTGAGAGTCCTATTCATCCTTTCCACTATACCTGAACTTTGGGGGTGATAAGGTATGTGAAACTTCCAGTCAATTTTGAGAGCCCTTACCAAGTCTTGCCAGATCTTGGCCACAAATGCAGGGCCATTATCTGAGTTAATCTGGAGCGGACATTCCCATCTGGGAATAATCTCTTGTGTAATAATTTTTACAACTGTTTGGGCATCTTCTCTTGTGGTTACAAAGACCTTAGGCTTTCGTGAAAACATATCCACGATCACCAAAAGATACTCCTGTCTCTTACCCACCTTTGGCATATGTGTAAAGTCTATCTGTAGGTGAGTGAACAGTGTTCATGTTTTGCCCTTTGTGGGTTATTGGGGTTGTTCCTGATACATGTGATGCATCTGGAGACATATACCTTGACAAGGGAGGGGAGGCCTGGAATGTATTCATATGTAGTCTGCCTCCTCTATGTCCCACCCCATGGTACTGTGAGTGGTGCATTGGCAACAGAAATGCATGGTCTCCCCTCTTGGCAGATAAGTCCAGAATTAGGGCTTATCTGCACACCTGCATTGTTCCAATCTTGGATATCTATGTCCGTGGCAAATGTCTGTAAATCTTGCAATATTTGGTCTAAAAATAGCATTTCTGACACGAGCAAAGGCATTTGGGTGGTTACATTTTAAGTGGATGCGGCTTCCTTCGCTGCTCTATCTGCTAGGGCATTTCCTTTGGCTGTATCAGTCTGCTGGCCTGTGTGTGCCCTGCAATGTAAAATGGCAATGGACCTTGGTCACATCTTGTCCTTCAAAGAGCTGGCAAGCTCTTGTGAGGGCTATCATTTTTGCAGCCTGGGCTGACTGGTAAGGAATTGATTTTGCCTCTAGAATTTTGTCTGGCAATTGTACAATAGCATATTCTGCATGATATGTGTTGTCATTGGGCCGTGAACAAAAGCCATCCACAAACACACTCTGTGCATCTGGAAGGGCCACAGAAGACATGGCCTGTCCTGGGGATGTGTCCTGATGGGTGAGATCCAAACAATCATGTTGTGGGACAATATCATCCTGTTCTCCTTTTAATCCTAACAAAATATTTAGGATTGGGGCTGGGCCTGAGGTAGGAGAAGCATATTTTATCTTTAGCTTAGGGTTGGAGAGCAGTATAACCTTATAACCACTAAGCCTTTGGGCCGACATATTTTGGGTGTGTAAAGTGGTATCCTGTCCCAGAGTGAATGATGTAGCCATTTCCACCACCATCACACAGGATGCTAAAGCTCTGAGACATGCAGGCATGCCTTGAACCTGTACTGGAACCATCTTTGAGAAAAAAGCAACAGGCGGAGCTTACATCCATGTTCCTGAGCTAGGACTCCCTTCATCGTTTTACAGTTGTCCCTGGCAAATAAATGGAACTTCTTGCCATAATCAGGGGCAGGCCTAGACTAGGGGCCGTTACCATAGCACTTTTCAAATACAGAAAAGCATTACACATTTCCTCTGACCAGTTTACACAATCTGGCATATCAGAATCTGTGGCTTGTCTCAGGAGATTGTCATAGTAGGAACAGTCAGGTATCTATTGGCGGCAGTAACCAATCATGCCAAGAAAGTTAAGCATGTCCTTCTTGGTCAGTGGGCGGGGCAGACCCATGAGAGCTGCAGCTCCTGTGACTGACTTTCCTTCCTCCTTTTGTGAGGACAAAACCAAGGTGCTCAACAGTTTCCTGGCACCACTGCAATTTCTTTCTAGACACTTTGTGACCACCTTCAAATAACCAGTTTATGAGATACACACTGTCCTCCTGTCCGGCTGCCTGATTTAAACTACAGAGGCTGAGGTACTGTAGTAGGACCGAACCATGATGGGAAGTCCAGGACCTCAGTGTGGCCTGGAGCACAATCGAGTAGACTACGGGTGAGTCCACATAGCCCTGGGGCATTCTACACCAGATAAGTTGGCGATTCTTTAAACAAAAGGCAAAGATTTCCGTGTCTCCTTATCCACAGGGACAAAAAAAAAACATTTGCCAGATCAATCACTGTAAAACACTTTGCCATCGGATGGAATGGAGGACAGGAGTGATGGCACTATTGGGGCTATGGGGACTACAAGTTCATTTATGGCTCTCAGATCCTGTACAAATCTGTAGCTGCCATCTAGTTTCTTCACTGGGTTAATTGGGGTATTATAGGGAGAAACTGTGTCTTCCAATATACCTTTTTCAAGAAAGTGTTTTACCATTGGGGCAATACTTTCCTTCTTTTCTTTTGATAAAGGGTACTGTTTATGGTACACAGGCTTTGCCCATGCCTTAAGAGTGGCCTTGTAGGGGGTACAGGAAATGAGGCCAACATCAAAAGAATTTTCTTCCCATTCTCTGTCCTACCTGGAGGTGGGCAGTGGGTGTCTGCCTCAATCATGGTTAGGAGGGAAATTATTGGGACCTTGGTGGATTGCGCTACAATCCCACCCTTCTTTGTGGTTCTGATATTAATGTTTACATAAATAAACTAAATGTTAACACGTATGGTGATGCAAGCTGTCAATGTGTGCTGTAATCTTCATCTTTAGTTCTTGGACATCAAACCATATCAGACTGGTGGACTGATACTTTATTTTTTTTTTAGCACTATCTAGAAACTAAACAAAATGAAAGATCTGAATTATCATTACCTTTACCTCCTAGAAATAAACAACTGGTTAGCAAATAAACACATATTAAATCACAAAATACAAAACATATGGCCATGTTGTTTAATAAGAGTGCACTCTTTTCTACCCATATGAAATAAATGCATAATTAATTAATTATCACCAAGTGGATTTTCATTAAAGGACGTCCATCAAAAATTATCAATAATAATTCAACATAACTTTTATAGTATGTTCATAACATTTTGCACAAAGATCATACATCACCAAATCCATTGACTTTTCTATTTCAACCTCTTCCCATACAAATCTTGAAAACTTCTAGAAATAAATGTGGTCCTTTCTGTATTAACAAAAAACTTATAAAACAATCATTAGTGTTGTATTTTAAAGTATCACACTTCATTACAATCACCAATCAAGACAATACATAAATAGACATACATCTCCAGTGATCATTCACTATTGTCCTATCATATACTGTTAAATAAAAATTATCTAAGCCTGGTCTTTACTAGTCTACTGTCTTGTTCAAATGATTTTCATTAAAGGGCACAACCAGGTTTTATCAGTGGGTGGAGCCTTTTCCCTTTCCAAGCCCAATAGGCTGGAATGGAAAACTAAACATTTAAATAATCATAATAATCATGGCTACCGTTTAGGAATTTAAAGGGCGTTGGCTGCACTCAGCCATTTTCTTCTTTGTTTCAAATAATGCTAGAGTTACATAGCAAAACTAACCATTTCAACTAGAATTTTATTTCTACAAAAGTATTTAAAAATGTCCTTTTACTTTACAAAGTTTTTATTTTTTTTACATCACTTACTTTTGAGCAACACATGACTAGTATTTTATAGCCCTTCGAAACTTAACACGTTGCTCTACATTTCACAGACCTAGTTCCTCACACAAAATACTTTACACAGTTTATCTCTATGGAAGGAGGGAGAGAGTGCTGGAAGTGTGTCTCATCCTTTTACACAGAAACACATACAGAACAAGGGGGAGAAAGGGGGGTCAAATCCATCTCTCTCAATATTAAACTCACACAGACCCTCAAACATAAGTAGCAAAACTTATGTTATAAATCAGCCACACTTATCATTACCTGTCCGTAACATCACATTCACTACAGAGAGAACAAAATTGTTGTTGAGCGGACACCTGGATGTTCGGGTTCGGCGGGTTCGGCCGAACTTCGCGAAAAAGTTCGGGTTCGGTACCGAACTTGACTCCGGACCCCAAACCCCATTTTGGGCGCAAAAATGGCTGTAAAAAAGTCCCTATAGCACTAGGAGGCGATTTTAGAACAATAATCTGTCCTTTACAGCACCAGCAGAAACCTCTCCCTATAGAACTAGGAGATGATTATAGAACAATAATCTGTCCCTTACAGGAGAAGCAGGAAGCTCTCCCTATATCACTAGGAGATGATTTTAGAACAATAATCTGTCCCTCATAGGAGCAGCAGGAACCTCTCCCTATAGAACTAGGAGATGATTTTAGAACAATAATCTGTCCCTCAAAGCAGTAGACTCTACCTAGTCCGGTATCAGATTGTTCTGTAATGCAGGATGAGATGTTATTAGATCTGCAATCTGTCCCTCAAAGCAGTAGTAGTAGTAATCTCTACCTAGTCCAGAATCAGATAGTTCTGTAATGCAGGATAAGATGTTATTAGATCTTTAATCTGTCCCTCACAGCGCTGGCAGCATCCTCTCCCTACACTAGCCTGAGAGCATGTGACATGCAGCACTATGTGACTCCAGCTTATACAGAGGCTGGGTCACATGATGCACTGGCCAATCACAGCCATGCCATTAGTAGGCATGGCTGTGATGGCTTCTAAGGGCAAACCAGTGAAACGCTTGTTGATTGGCTGCCCTGCAGCTATTCAACAGGCAGGATAAAATACCCGAACCCCGAACCCAGACTTTTTTTCAAATGTTCGGGTCCGGGTCACGGACACCCCAAAGTTCGGTACGGACCCGAACTTTACAGTGCGGGTTCGCTAAACTCTAAACAAAATGCATTTAACCTCTTCATAAAACAACATCTCTCATCACAACACAAAGAGCTCAACATATACACACATCTTGTACGTTACTGCTGTTTTACAATCTCAGCGGTCAGCTCGTCATTTTTTATATTCAAACAAATCTCATTGCTCTGAGACTTCTACAATCTACAACCCAATACTTTTTTTTCCTTTGTGAGACTTGGATAGAGTTTGGCAGGCTTCGGGACTAGAGTTGAGCGAACCCAGACTGTAAAGTTTGGGTTCGTACCGGACTTTGGGATGTCCGTGTCCTGAACCCGGACATTTGAGAAAAAGTCTGGGTTCGGGTTCGGTATTCGGCTATTTTTCACGCCTTTTCAATAGCTGCAGGGCAGCCAATCAACAAGCGTTTCACTCGTTTGCCCTTAGAAGCCATCACAGCCATGCCTACTAATGGCTAGTGTATCATGTGACCCAGCCTCTATTTGAGCTGGAGTCACGTAGTGCCGTGTGTCACATCGTCTTGTACTGGAGTAGGGAGAGGATGCTGCCGCCGCTGTGAGGGAGAGATTAGCGTTTTAGTATCATCTCATCCTGCATTAGAGACAGGTTCCTGGCAGTGCTGTGAGGGAAAGATTAGCATTCTAATATCTCATTCTGCATTAGAGACAGGTTCCTGGTGGTGCTGTGAGGGGAAAGATTAGCGTCCTAAAACCATCTGATACTGGACTAGGTACAGTTTCCTGGTGCTGTGAGGGAAAAATTAGCGTTCTAATATCATCTCATCCTGCATTGGAGACAGGTTCCTGGCGGTGCTGTGAGGGGAAAAATTAGCGTTCTAAAACCATCTGATACTGGAGTAGGTACAGTTTCTTGGTGCTGTGAGGGAAAGATTAGCGTTCTATTATCATCTCATCCTGCATTAGAGACAGGTTCCTGGTGCTGTGAGGCAAAAATATCATCTCACACTGCTGTGAGGGACAGATTATCGTTCTAAAATCATCTCATAGTGGAGTAGGGAGAGGTTCCTGTCGGTGCTGTGAGGGACATATTATTTTTCTAAAATCATCTCATAGTGGAGTAGGGAGACGTTCCTGTCGGTGCTGTGAGGGACAGATTATTGTTCTAAAATCCTCTCATAGTGGAGTAGGGAGAGGTTCCTGTCGGCGCTGTGAGGGACATATCATTCTAAAATCATCTCATAGTGGAGTAGGGAGAGGTTCCTGTCGGTGCTGTGAGGGACAGATTATCGTTCTAAAATCATCCTTTGGTGGAGTAGGGAGAGGTTCCTGTCGGTGCTGTGAGGGACAGATTATCGTTCTAAAATCATCTCATATTGCAGTTCCTGTCGGTGCGGTGAGGGACAGATTATCGTTCTAAAATCATCTCATACTGGTGTAGGGAGAGGTTCCTGCTGCTGGTGTGAGTGGTGCATTTCTTGCACAAAAATAAAAAGTGCGTCTACGTTGGTGTTTTAAAAAAAAAAAGAATAATAATTTATTCTTTTTTTTTATATTAATAAATAGTGCTACATAGTACATTTGCGTCCAGAATGAGGAGAGCTTCAAATAAGGGACGTGGTCGTGGTGCTGCTGGTGTTGTTGGTGTTGGTAAAGTTCCTATGGCAAGGAGAGGACGTGGTCGATTTGTGCCAGCTACAAGCACAAGTGAAACACTTTCCTCAGGTGCAAGTAGCCGACAGAACCTGGTGAGGCCAGAACAAGTACAGGCGATAGTAGATTGGATGGCTGACAATGCCTCCAGTTCCTTCACATTGTCTCCCACCCGGTCCCTTGATGAAAGCTTAGAGTTGGCACCTGAACCCCATGGCCATCTGTCTTTCACCTCAGCCCCTTGTAAATCAGCCAAGCAGTCTGAGCCCCAGGTCATGCAGCAGTCTCTTATGCTTTTTGATGACTCTGCTGGGGTGCATTCCGTGGGCCATCCGCATAGCCCTGCCCCAGAAGTCGAAGACATTGAGTGCACCGATGCCCAACCACTTCTGTTTCAGGATGAGGACATGGAAACGCCACCGCAGTACGTCTCTGATGATGACGAAGCACAGGTGCCAACTGCTGCGGCTTTCCACAGTGTGCAGACTGACAAGGAGGGCAGTGGTGAAGAGTGGGTGGAAGATGATGTGGAGGATGATGAGATCCTAGGCCCCACATGGAATGAAGGTCATGCGAGCGACGTGTGCAGTTTGGAGGAAGAGGTGGTGGTCACACAGAGGCACCAGCACAGCAAAAGAGGAAGCAGGTTGCAAAAGCGGAGAGACCGTCCCCTAGACAGTATGCCTGCTACTACCCACTGCACCCAGGGAGCTAGCACACCAAAGGCAGCTCAAGGGAATTCCCCGGCATGGCAGTTCTTCAGACAATGTGCTGATGACAAGACACGAGTGGTTTGCACGCTGTGCAATCAGAGCTTGAAGCGAGGCATAAATGTTCTAAACCTGAGCACAACCTGCATGACCAGGCATCTACATGTAAAGCACGAGCTGCAGTGGAATAAGCACATCAAAATCCAAGAAAGGTCTCTGCCTCCTCCTGCTTCCTCTTCTGCTGCTGCCTCTGCCTTCACCTCTACAGTGCCAGTGTCACCTGCCACCCAGCAAACAGATGATGTGACACCAACGCCACCATGTCCGCCACCGTCTCCAAACATTTCCACACGGTCCCATGGAAGCTTACAGCTCTCCATCTCCCAAACACTGGAGAGAAAGAGGAAGTACCTCCCTACCCACCCACGATCCCTGGCCCTGAATGCCAGCATTTCAAAATTCCTGGCCTTTGAAATGCTGTCATTCCGTCTGGTGGACACAGACAGTTTTAAAAACCTGATGGCGATGGCTGTCCCACAGTACGTGGTTCCCAGCCGCCACTACTTTTCCAGGCGAGCAATCCCTTCCCTGCACAAACAAGTCGGGGACAAGATCAAGTGTGCACTGTGCAATGCCATCAGTGGCAAGGTCCACATAACCACTGATACGTTGGCCAGTAAGCACGGGCAAGGATGCTATATCTCGCTAACTGCACACTGGGAAAATGTAGTGACGGGTGGGCCTGAGGCAGCTAGCCATTTGGCGCATGTCCTTCCGCCACTGAGAATTGCAGGGCCCCCCTCCTCCTACTCCGCTTACTCCTCCTCTACCACCTCCTCATCCGGTCAGCGTAATACCTTCACCACCAACTTGAGCACATCCAGGGGGAAACGACAGCAGGCTGTTTTAAAACTGATATGTTTGAGGGATAAACCCCACACTGCGCAGCAGCTGTGGACGAGCATTGAACAACAGACCAATGAGTGGTTTTTGCCACTGAGCCTCAAGCCTGGCCTGCTGGTGTGCGATAATGGGGAAATCTTGTAGCAGCTACCCGGTTTGATGCACATCCCTTGCCTGGCGCATGTGCTGAATTTGGGAGTGCAGACATTTCTAAAAAACTACCCGGATATGTCAGAGCTGCTGCAGAATGTGCGGTCCGCCTGTGCGCGCTTTTGGTGTTCTCACTCTGCTGCTGCTCACCTGCCTGCACTGCAGTGGAACTTCGGCCTTCACGCTCACCGCCTCCTATGCGACATGCCCACAAGGTGGAACTCCACCTTGCACATGCTGGAGAGACTGTGCGAGCAGCAGCAGGCAATAGTGGAGTTTCAGCTGCAGCACGCACAGGTTAGTCGCTCTGCGGAACAGCACCACTTCACCACCAACGAGTGGGCCTCCATGCGAGACTTGTGTACCATATTGCATATTGCAGTGTTTTGAGTACTCCACCAACATGGCCAGTGTCGATGATGCTGTTCTCAGTGTTACTATCCCACTTCTATGTCTCCTTCAAAAAACACTTCGGGCAATGATGGAAGAGGATGTGGCACAGGAGGAGGAGGAAGAGGGGTCATTTCCATGGTTATCAGGCCAGTCATTCACAAGTGGCTCGGAGGGTGGGTTCCTGCACCAGCATAGGCCAGGTAAAAAATGTTCAAGCCAGGGCACAGTTCTGGAGGATGAGGAGGATGAGGATGATGATGAGGTGGAGGAACAGTGTTCACAGCAGGGTGGCACCCAACGCAGCTTGTGGGCATCACTGGAGCGTGGCTGGGGGGATACGGAGGACCCAGATGATACACCTCCCACAGAAGACAGCTTGTCTTTGCCTGTGGGCAGCCTGGCACACATGAGCGACTACATGCTGCAGTGCCTGTTCAACGACAGCCGAGTTGCCCACATTGTAACTTGTGCTGATTACTGGGTGGCCACCCTGCTGGATCCCCATTACAAGGACAATGTGCTGTCCTTAATTCCCTCACTGGAGCGTGATCGGAAGATGTGCGCGCTGCTGAGGGCATTCCCAAATGACACCGGGGGCTCACATGGTGAAGGCAGAGGAGGAGGAGGAAGAGGTTGCCAACGCAGCTGTGGCACCGCCAGCACCTCAGAAGGCAGGGTTAGCATGGCCGAAATATGGAAAAGCTTTGTCAGCAGCATGCCACACCAAACAGCACCACCAGCTGATAGGCAATGTAGCAGGAGGCAGCATTTCAGCAACATGGTGGAACAGTATGTGTGCACCCTCCTACACGGACTGACTGATGGGTCTGCCCCATTCAACTTCTGGGTCTCCAAATTGGGCACATGGCCTGAGCTTGCCCTTTATGCCTTGGAGGTGCTGGCCTGCTCTGCAGCCAGTGTATTGTCTGAACGTGTGTTTAGCACGGCAGGGGGCGTTATCACAGACAAGCGCAGCCGCCTGTCCACAGCCAACGTGGACAAGCTAACGTTTATTAAAATGAACCAGGCATGGATCCCACAAGACTTGTCTGTACCTTGTGCACAGCCATTGGTATACTCTTTTTTTTTTTTAATATGTCTCAATATTTTGGGGGCTACCCCAATTAGAAAAAAAAATAAACAAACAAAAAACAGTGTTGGCTACCTCCTCCTCTTCCACCGCCACTTCCACCTACACCGCCACGGTCACGGCCTCCTCAACCTCCTACTCCACATCCACCTCCTCGTCCATTTTTTTATATGATTTTAAGTAATTTCCTTATCCACATTTGTTTGCAGGGCACTTGTCCTACTCTTACCCCATTTTGCTTCCTTTTTCAGCTCTCTAGCCCTTTCCAGGACTTTTTTACAGCCATTTTTGTGCCCAAAAGTTTGGGTCACCATTGACTTCAATGGGGTTTGGGGTCCGGGGTCAAGTTCGGTGCCGAACTCAAACTTTTTCGCGAAGTTCGGCTGAACCTGACGAACCCGAACATCCAGGTGTCCGCTCAACTCTATTCGGGATGTAAGGGGGGTGGTTTGGTGAATGGCATGAGAGAGTGTGTGGGTCTATCTATTTCTGACTCACACTCATGTAATTTCTAAGAAATCTTATTATGATTTATTCATATTTTCTTCTGTTTCTTATACCATATGGGGCATAATCAAGCCAGTTCTCTCCTCCCTTTCTCATATATTTCTTATCCCATTCTGGGTCACCCTGGTACCATGGAAAAGGCTGTCTATCACAAAAACAAAGACCTTTGATCATGTCTATATGAAAAGTGTCATTGTCACCCTCCCGGGGAAAAAGGATCATCACTGACCATTATTTCTGTCCATCCTGCTAAATTGTCCACCCATGGGTCAATTAGATTGTAACCCATTTCACATACACGGGCTACAAAATCCTTACATATCTCCCCAACTTCCGGTAATGGTATACCTATTTTACTGTTGCACCAACCCATTATAACAGTGGAGAGAAACCACCTTACCTTGTAGTTCTTCTTTTGTCCACACAACAAATTAGGTTATATCTCTATGCGACAGAAAGAAAAGCAAAGACAATTTAGGGCTTTAACTGATCCACTCGGACTAGTATTTAATTTCTTCCCAAAAGAAATGTATTTGTGGTCTTCCCTAAAGACCTGTACTTACCTGAAGCACTCTCACCTGATCAGCAAATTTCTTCCCAAAAGAAATCTATCTGTGGTCTTCCCTAAAGACCTGTTATGCTTGCCGAAGGCATTGTTGCCTGATCAGGGCATATTTGACGCGGGGTTAAAATTGCAACTCAAAGGACTAAAGTTTTATCAGCGCCTATCAGCGGCAAGGAAACGTTCAGTCAAGAATGACAAAAATGTTCTTACCGTAAGATGAGAACTTTAATCGGGGCGAGCCCCTAGCTGAAAGGATTTGAACTCCTCTCGATCCCCCGTCAATCTGAGGTGGAGCAGTTAAATCCCATGGGACCCCAGAGCCCCCCCCCCCCCCCCGAGATATAAGAAAGTACACACACACACAGTTATCTCTCAGGGAAAAGCTACTCTTTATTTCCCGGGTTCCTCTCTTATAGCTAGAAAAAAGTAGGAGTTACAGACGCCTTATAGGGGTCTTTACACTGGTTTCACTTTCTACACGTAATATCAGGGAAACAGAAACTGGACAAATAAAACTAGCTTCATGCATCTTAAAGGGATCTTAGCATACATATATGTGTAATAGAAAGCATACATAATTATACAAAATGGAGACACTTAGGTTATACATATTCCTACAACTCTTACTGAGAAGGATTCCATTTCCCATCATGCTGTGCTGCACTGAAGACTTCTGGGAGGTGCAATGCATTGTAGGATTATTATTTAAGGGGAAGGAGGAGCTAATAAAGGCCTCTTGGGATAGCGTGAACGATCACAGAGGAACCCTGCTGCCGTCAGATTTAGCCCTGCAGCCTAAGCAAATTGTTCCAGCTGACTGAAATCATCTGCAGGTGATACAGCTAGTATTCGCTCTCCAGCAATACAGTGAGCAAACAACTGAACAATCCAGAGCTCATCTCCATCTGAATAGATGCCATACCAGCTACTGCAACAGACATATCTGACGATCAGGAGAGCTGCAAGGAGTGCAGCGGATGCTTTGCACCTACCATGAACAAGCAGTCTACAGGAATTAACGGTTCCAGCGTTCCCATCATCATCGACTGAGGGTCAGATCGTTTGTCTTCAAACAGTCCCTTGGAACTGGTGATAGGGCCCACACATAAAAGTGCACATACTGTCTTTGCAGCATATCTTTATTGCCTCTTGGAATACAGTTTAGCAGTTGTGACTAATCTTATTCAAGAAGTCAGTGGAATTTCACCTATATCTGCCTCATTGATTAGAAGGACACAGTATTCATAGGTACCTAATTCTTAATGCTGGCAGAAGATTGCTTGGACATAACAAGACAGGAGAACTGCATCTACCTATATTTTCCTCACTCATATACTCAGGGCTATTGCTTGGTATTGGTTTACCTCCTAAGAACTCTTTATTCTAGAACAGGAGGAATAATATTTAGGTCAAGGCTATTTAGTGTGTTTGCTTAACCATAGATTTATTGCTAAATGATATAGCGTATTTGTGCATTGTAGACTATTGCTAACACGTTTAGACAGAATCCACTGAGTGGTACCAATTTATCCTTTGGATCATCAGTTTGAGATAGGGATTTACTATAATATTTAATTTGTCAAATTCCAGTAGATATTACCAAATGACCTCTTTTGGAAAGACCCATTAGGTATTGTTTAGGCTTAATTGGAGGAATTGCATTGTTTTCAATTATTGATATTGTTGGAGAATACAGGGAGTGGTGAAAGTGTACAAATCATTTACTCTTTTTTTGTTCGCCAGGACCTTCAAGTTGACTACTTATGTGAAGAATTGTACTATTTACTATTCACAGTTGTTATTCTTTTCTCAGAAATAGGAGTTAAAAGTAAACCTTTCTAACTCTACCTGTGTTGTGGTCTCCATTACTTAAATAGAGTTATTGGTTATAACAACTTGCAATATGAGTGAACCCAGAGTGTCAGGGGTAGTGGAGGACCTTCTGACTAAGGAGATCCAAGGGGGAATTGATTTTTTCAGCCACCCTCAAGGGGGCAGCGCTACATTTGGGGGCTCATCTGGGATTCCCCCTACGGAGAACCTTGAAAGGTCTGAAGAACCACCCAAGAATCAGATGCACTCAGTTTTTCCCACTAAGTGGGCTCAAGAGGAAGGGAGTTGATCGGAATTGACGAAAGTACTAAAGTTGCCTGGAGTGGAGTGGTCTGAAAAAGATGTTGCGGTTGATGTTGAGAGGGGCCTACCGAAACACAAGGGTCCTATGTTGTAGACCTAAGAATAGACTATGAGGAAGATGACACCTATGCTCTGGTGGAATGAAGGGAGAATGTTCCAGTAGATCTCAAGGAAGGTTTGGTGACTTTAACAGATGGATTGGAGGCCTATTGCATACCCGTGAAGGTAGAAGAAGGATCCATACAGGAAGAATCTTCTGATGTTGCTGAGAAGTCAGATATAGAAGAAAAAGAAGCTGAGAATGCCCTTAAAGGGATTCCACCTGCCTCCTTTTGTCTGGATATGGGTCGGCTGGTGGAAAGTTTGATAAAGAGTCATGATCTTACAGCTCATCAGGGTTATCGTAAGCTGCAATATTTTTCTGGCCGTGCAGCTGCTCCTGGAGGGGAGGAAGATTTTGAAAGTAGGATGAACAGGCCATACAAGCTGTGGAAGATTGGAATGTGCCAGAAGCGGTGAAAAGGCAGCGGTTGAGTGAAAGTCTAAGGAGCCCTGCTGTGGATGTGATCTAAAGTCTAAGGAGAGAAAAACCGGATTGCGTAGCCATGGATTATATTGAAGCTCTGTATGCAGTGTATGGAAGGATGGAGAAGATCCCAGATCTACTGTATAAGTTCGAACATACTCATCAACAAAGAGGAGAGAAGTTGTCTTCTTATGTTGTCAGAGTGCATCTGATCCTCCATCAAATAATACTAAAAATGGGATTGACTCAAATGAAGCTGACCGGTCAAGATGGGAAAGAATTTTGCAAGGGGCAAGGCCGCATCACCCTATTGTGTTGCGGCTGCTGTTGAAAGGAATACAGATTGCACCCACATATCCTGAGTTGATGTGGATGGTAAGAGAGGAGGAGGCTTTGCTTGATGAAAAAAATCAGAAGTGTATGGCAGAAGTCAGTACTACACCAAAAGGTGGAAAAGCATCTGCCCAACAAGTTCAAGTTGAGTCAGAACTATATGAGGCGGATAGTGAAGAAGGTTCTGAGTGGGGGGAAGGCACTAGATTGGTTACCTCCTCACCCATCATTGAAGAATCTCCAGTCAAACTTCTAGCTCAGGTGGCACAAGCACAGTGCCAATTGCAACAAACCCTGATGAGAGTAATGGAAGTCCATGGAACTGCTCAGACAGACAGAAGTGACTCTAGGAAGTCTTTTAAGTGTGGGGAGTCTGGTCATTTCAAGGGACAGTGCCCGAAAAAAGATGAAGAATTTAACTTTATGGCTGAGTTATTGAAGGCATTACAGAAGGTATTAACTGTTCAGCTGGTGGGAAACTTTAGAGAGTCCCAGTGAAGGAGCCAACTGGGAACCCAGCCAATCTGAGCTCCAGAAAGTTAAGAAGTCCAAAGAAAAAGTCCATGAAAGAGAAGTCCAAGAAAGGAGAAGACCTTTAACCCATCATCGGGGTCTGAGGGTCAGGCATGGGGAGTCAATACTGGGTCAGTTGCTAGGGCTGGAGTCAGATCCTCCCAGAATGATCAGGTGATGAGTCCTAGTGATACCAAGAGAGGTACTCTACCAAAGAAGTTAGTGGGGCCATTCCCTATTGTATCAGCGCAAGTGGAGGGCACCTACACTCGAGCTCTACTAGATACTGGGACTCAAGTCGCTCTTCTATATAGAGGCTTTTATGATCAGTACCTGCACCATATTCCTTTGAAAAAATTGGAAGAGTTGGAGATTTGGGGTCTTGGAACTAACCGCTTCCCGTATGATGGTTATATTCCAATCAGGATCTCCTTTGGGCCAGCTTCCACTGGAAGAGTTGAAACCTTTGATACTCTGGCTATAGTATGTTCAAGACCAGTGGGGGCAGACCATAACTCTATGATAATTGGGATTAATACTGACCTGGTACGAAGACTACTGGAAAAAGTGATAGGAGAAGATGGGGCTATATCTGAGAAGATACATCCCACATTGCATCAAGCCTGTCAGTAAGTTATTCAGGAAAAGAGGGCTCCAGTTCATGGAGTGGGTCATTTATAGAAATTGAATTCAAGAGAGAAGGTGCTCCAGCCCGGGGAAGTTACTTGCTTGAAGGCTACTGTGAAGCTCACATGGTATCATCTTGGATCCTTTGTCGTGTTGGAGACGGATGCACAGACTGAAGCTGATGGGTTAGTTATGGTCCCTGAAATGGTTCCTACCAATGCTTTACTGAGGAATAAGAAGAAAGTATCCATTAGCCTGCAGAATGTTTCCAATCACCCAGTGACTTTGAAGGCCCGGATGTCTGTGGGTCAAGTAAGTGCTGCCATTCCAGTGATGCCTGCAGAGGAACAGAAAGGAAAGAGCCTGCTGAGTTTGAGGAGGGAACTGGAGGAGGGTGCTGCTGGTCTACCTCCTGCATGGAGGGAAAGAATGAAGTCCCAAATATGACGGTGGGAGAACATTTTTGCTAATGATGACTTTGATGTAGGATGTGCTAAGAGTAGTGATGAGCGAACCCGGACTGTAACGTTCGAGTCCGTACCGAACATTTCAAAAATCGTTCGGGTTCGGTCCGGGGTTCTGCTATTTTACTCCACGTGTTGAGAAGCTGCAGGGCAGCCAATCAACAAGCGTTTCACTGGTTTGCCCTTAGTGACACTGAGGTCGAATATTTCTCCGACCCAGTGTACTACGTGACCGGTTAGTGTCGGTACGGTAATCATCCGTACCGACACTACCAAAGATTCCCGTTTGGTCACTTTGCGAACAACTAACCGACGGGACGTCGAAGAGTTGTGCACCTCATTTTATCGTCTTGGGGCCTGGCTTGGGCTTGCTAAAAACTTTACAAGCCATGCCTGAGCTTGCAATGTCAGGCCCAAGCGAGTAGTGATGAGAATCGTGTAGGATGTAGTTTCAGTAGTAATCGTTTTTACAAGAGGGTGGCAGTATAAAC
>BLSH010172794.1:118976-137739 GCA_018402905.1 Glandirana rugosa
ATGTCCGCGTCGACTGGCAGTACAAGGACTATTTCATAGGGAGGGTTAGGCAGAACTGACCGTAGGTGTACTTCGAGTATCCCAAAACTTCCCAGTCGTATTCGATCTTGACCTCGGAGTCAATCTGACTAGCAGTCAACAACCTTACGAAAGAGTGTGTTCCCCAAGGGACAAGTGTATAATTTGACTTTTAAGGTTTTATATGGCGCGAGTAAGTCGTCGGTGGTTTGGGTATCTCTATTCGTTAAGAGAGTATACACATAACAAGAGAGACCATAAGTGTTGTTTAGGTCTCCACCATTACGACGTAATTATTTAGTACCGCGAATGAAGTCCGGTAAGTGGGGAAGCAAGTGGATGTAAATCACCAAGTGGATGTAAATCACCTTGTGAACGGGAATCCCCCCTTCTTTCTGGAGAAGGAATTTCGTATCTTAAAAATCACTAAGAAGCTCCTCCACTTATAGGACTTTTATGTGATATAGTTATATCCAGCTCACACATATATATATATATATATATCATTTGTGTTTAAGGACATTAAAGTTTGTAAGCGCCATGATTTATTAATGCAGCATTACCACCTCTGGATTTGTTGTGAATACCAGAGAGAACAATACACATATGAGAGAATTGCTTATCTCTATGGGTTTGGTGGCTGCTGAATGAGCGCGGTATATTTTGGAATTTTCAGTTTAATATGTGAACAGGGAACCCCTTGTGTGAGAAAGCATTCCAACAACTGACGATCAGTCTAACTGAGGCTCCAGTTCTAGCTTATGCTGACCCTTCAAAACCCTATGAGCTTCATGTGGATGCCAGTCGAGACGGATTGGGAGGGATACTTTATCAGGAACATGACGGTCAGCTGCGCCTGTAGCTTATGTGAGTCGAAGCCTAATCCCCTCTGAAAGAAGTTATCCCGCCCATAAACTGGAGTTTCTGGCTTTGAAGTGGGCAGTCTTCGACAAAGTAAAAGACTATCTATATGGAGCATGGAAGAAAGACACATTTCCGGTATGCCACACACCTGTTTCAATGCTTTATTTATTTGTTAGTCCATACAGAATAAATGGGAGCAAAAGGGCTGACGCGTTTCACACCCGACCATGGGTGCTTAACCACTTGCCGACCGCCAACCGCAGGTTGACGGCGACAAGGTGGTTCGATATCGCGAATCGCCGTCATATGACGGCGGCTGCGATAATGCGCACTGTGAGCGCGTGCGCGCGCCGCCGGAGGCACGCTCACTGTGTTCGGGGAGGGCCAGGGAGCGGGTGCAGCGGCTTCGATTGCCGCCGGCTACCCGCGATGGCCCCCCCGGAGTGAAAGAACGGAGGTCCGTGTAAGTAAACACAGACCTCCGTTCTGTGAAGGGGGAAGGGCTGTGATCACAGCCTTCCTGTATATGGAGGCTGTAACCACTTCCCTTCCCCAGCTAGGGCAGTCCCCCCACAGTTAGAACACGCCCAGGGAACACTGTTAGACCTTAGAGCGCCCCCTGCAGGTTAACCCATTCACTGCCAATGGCATTTACACAGTAATCAGTGCATTTTTATAGCACTGATCGCTGTATAAATGCCAATGGTCCCAAAAAAGTGTCAAAATGGTCCAACATGTCCGCTGAAATATCGCAGTACCGCTAAAAATCGCAGATCGCCGCCATTACTAGTAAAAAATAAAAAAAAATAAAAACCCCAAAAATGAATTCTCATCATCCGTAAACGTGGCCACTTTTGCGCAAACCAATCAATAAACGCCGATTGCGATTTTTTTATCGCAAATATGAGGAAGAATATAATTCGGCCAAAAACGGTGAAAAAAATGTTTTTTTATATTTTTTTTTTGGTATTGTATTTTAGCAAAAAGTAGGAAATTTTGTTTTTTTTTTGCAAAATTGTCGCTCTTCTTTTGTTTATAGCGGCGATCAGAAATGACACAGAGGTGATCAAATACCACCAAAAGAAAGCTCTGTTTGTGGGAAAAAAAGGACGCAAATTTCGTTTGGGTACAACTTTGCACGACCGCGCAATTTTCAGTTAAAGCGACGCAGCGCCGAATCGCAAAAAGGGCTCTGGTCCTAAAGCTGGAAATCCTTCCGGGGCTGAAGTGGTTAATCATAGCTGGAATATAACTGAGGTATGAAAAATATACTGTATACAATATATTTGTATACTGTATACAATATATACTCATACAAGAACAACCAGTTAAAAATCAACAGTGATTAGTGTGGTTAACATTCAGGTGACCAGAGACGTTCGGAGAGGTTGATTCCAATGGAGAGGAGGATGCATGTCTAATTAGAATTCAGCTGATGGATATCTTAGGAAAACAGAATTTGCTTAAAGAATCCATGATCCTATTCCAATTAGGAATCAGCCCGTCCGAGATATCTTGAGGAGAGAGAGGCAATGCTAGTGTTAATGTTACAATTATTCAGTAAAACCAAAAATAATCAAATAAATGTCCTTCCATCCTCCATTAGAATCAACCTCTCGAACGTCTCTGGTCACCTGAATGTTAACCACACTAATCACTGTCAATTTTTTAAAATTCTGTATGGACTAACACGAATAAAGCATTGAAACATATAATGCAGGTGTGCAGCGCTCAACTGAAGTATCCTGATTAGCTTGTGCTGCTGGTATTCCCATAAAGTCTGAATCCACTAGCACAGGTGCTCAGCCTGGGTGTCCTCACCACCACATCCAAAATAGATATGAAAGCAAAAGGCGGCACTCCGAACTACTGCAGTTAATTTATTAATGGTTGCAATGCAAAGGTATAAAAGCAGACGCGTTTCGGCGGACACAGCCGCCTTGGTCACAGCTTAAAAACATAATCAAAAATACAAATTTATATAGAAGGAGGATAGCACCAAAATGAAACGCCCCTCCGCCTCAATCATTAGGTCCAATCCAAATTCATTCAACACATCTGTGTGATGGACCAATGACGGGACATTGGAGGATTTGTAGATCCCTTTTTTGATAAGAAAGGAAAAAATAGCACCCGAGCAGATAAAAATATGTGACAGCATACAATACTACATATTAAATAATGACCATATACCAAAACATAAAAGTTTAGGACGAATCAATAAAGTCCAATTGTACTTATACAAAAATCCAAACGGGGCCTTTGTGAAAAAAGCATATAATAGAACATGCATATTAGCCAAACATTTCCATCTGTAACTGTCTTTAATAACTCTATAATCTTTATGTCTTGGGGTTCACTGAGTCCCAACATGATCATATGTGAAATATAGAGAAGGTGTACATCTTATTGGATTCACATACTACCCTCCTAATGTAAATGCTATGATGGACTAAACGATAATAGGCAAGTAAAAAAACAAAAACAAAACCAAAAGTGCCCCAAGAGCGATCCACATAGGATCGCCATTCAGAGGGTACAAAACAAAACAAAAAACCCCCCAAAAGTGCACTCCGAAGAGCGATCCATATTGGATCGCTACTCAGAGGGCACAAAAAAAAAATATATATAAAACCAAAAACCAAAGATGCCCTTAATATTAGTCCAGTGCAGCGTCGCCCAATAGTTGCTGGCATTGGCTCATTATTGGAGAGGCTGGGACAGTGGGTTGATCAACATTTGCAGCCGCTAGTACGTAGATTACCGGGGATATTCAGGATACATCTGCCCTTTTATCTAGGCTCCATGGTATTAAATGGAAGGGACTTTTCTTTGGGTTACCATTCATGTCAAATCCCTTTATTCCTGCATTCCCCATCATCTCGCTATCAGAGCACTACAGTTTCACCTTAAATCTTACAGCTCATATGAATCTAACTTGCAGGAATATTTGGTCATGTGTGTTACCTTTCTTTTGGAACATAATTTTTTTATGTTTGACAATAACTTCTACCTGCAGTGTAGGGGGGCATCTTTGGGAGCTAGATTTTCCCCCTCTTTGGCAAATCTATATATGGGTTGGTGGGAGGAGGAGTTTCTCTTCTCCCCTACCAACCCGTGTGGTGATGCCATTCAGGGATATGGCAGGTACATTGATGACCTGATCCTTGTCTGGGACCTTACCAAAGGTGACATTGTCTACTTACATGAATTGGCTAATTCCAACGAGCTGAATCTTGAATTCACTTGTGAGACCAACCCCAATACCATACATTTTCTAGATCTCACTTTAACAGGTGATGCAGAAACAGGCATGATACATACAAAAACTTTCTGTAAAGAATGTGCAGGAAACTCTCTGCTATTAGCTAGCAGTTGTCATCCTGTCCATACTATTAAGTCTGTACCAGTGGGAGAGTTTGTGAGAGCCAAACGCAATTGTTCCTCTGATGAGCTATATGAGAGGGAAGGCACAGTGATTACGGACAGGCTGCTGGGTCATGGATACAATATTACATTAATTAAAAGAGCCCGTAGGATTGCTTCGACTAGGAAGAGGGACGCTCTCCTTATCCGTGGTTGCGACAATACTACGGGTGCTGATACGGAGGGTGACAACAGTTCTAATAATCAAGCCTCTAGTCACGAGCACAGGAGGGGGGGGACATGGGAAGACTTCCTTTTCTGACAGTAAGCCGGTTACTTTTGTCACTTCATATTCAAGAGAATATTGCAAAATCAACACAATAATTAAGAAGTATTTGCCAGTTCTACATGTTGATGAAAGTTTAGCTGAGGTGCTGTCGCAAGGGTGTCGTTTCTCGAGTCGCCGGTCTCCCACACTTGGTAATATGTTGTCCCCCAGTTTGTTCTCAGTCTCTGGACCTAAAAGTACATGGCTGAAAACCCAGGGGTCTTACATGTGTGGTTTTCCCACATGTAGGTTTTGCCATATGCACATGGACACTCACAAGTCAGTGGTGTCCTGTACTACTGGCAAAGTGTTAAACATTAGAAGCAATATCAATTGTGCCACACGTTATGTGGTATATTTGGTGGCATGCACTGGTTGTAATATGTATGTGGGTTGTACTACTCGCCCACTACGAGTGCGCATTAGTGAACATTACCACGGAGCAGGGTACTCACATGATAAAGGACTCTCCAGCGTTTCCAAATATTTCAAAAATGTTCATCAAGGAAATATAGCAGGTTTCAGGTTTTGTGGGTTGGAAAGGGTCACCATGGCACCTAGGGGAGGAGATACCCATCGGAGACTTTTGAAAAGGGAAATCTGGTGGATATATCATCTACAGACGAGGTCTCCAATGGGTATGAATAGTAGATATGATTTGCATCTTTTTCTCAAATGAACAGGGTTTTTTTTGTGCCCTCTGAATGGCGATCCAATGTGGATCGCTCTTCGGAGGGCATCTTTGGTTTTTGGTTTTTTTTGTGCCCTCTGAGTAGCGATCCAATATGGATTGCTCTTCGGAGGGCACTTTTGGGGGGGTTTTTTTTGTTTTTTGTTTTGTGCCCTCTGAATGGCGATCCTATGTGGATCGCTCTCGGGGCACTTTTGGTTTTGTTTTTGTTTTTTGTTGTTTTTTTGTTTTTTTTTCCTTGCCTATTATTGTTTAGTCCATCATAGCATTTACATTAGGAGGGTAGTATGTGAATCCAATAAGATGTACACCTTCTCTATATTTCACATATGATCATGTTGGGACTCAGTGAACCCCATGACATAAAGATTATAGAGTTATTAACCACTTCAGCCCCGGAAGGATTTCCCACTTTAGGACCAGAGCCCTTTTTGCGATTCGGCGCTGCGTCGCTTTAACTGACAATTGCGCGGTCGTGCGACGTTGTACCCAAACAAAATTTGCGTCCTTTTTTTCCCACAAACAGAGCTTTCTTTTGGTGGTATTTGATCATCACTGCGTCATTTCTGTTCGCCGCTATAAACAAGAGAAGAGCGACAATTTTGCAAAAAAACCCCAAATTTCTTACTTTTTGCTAAAATACAAATCCAAAAAAAAAATATAAAAAAACTTTTTTTTTCACCGTTTTTGGCCGATTTATATTCTTCCTCAAAAAAAATCGCAATCAGCGTTTATTGATTGGTTTGCGCAAAAGTGGCCGTGTTTACGGATGATGAGAATTCATTTTTGGGGTTTTTATTTTTTTATTAGTAATGGCGGCGATCTGCGATTTTTAGCGGTACTGCGATATTGGGACGAACATGTCAGACCATTTTGACACTTTTTTGGGACCATTGGCATTTATACAGCGATCAGTGCTATAAAAATGCACTGATTACTGTGTAAATGCCATTGGCAGTGAAGGGGTTAACCTGCAGGGGGCGCTCTAAGGGTTAACTGTGTTCCATGGGCGTGTTCTAACTGTGTGTGGGCTGCCCTAGCAGGGGAAGGGAAGTGATCACAGCTTCCGTGTAGAGGAAGGCTGTGATCACAGCACTTCCCCCTCTCACAGAACGGAGGTCCGTGTTTACTTACACGGACCTCCGTTCTTTCACTCCGGGGGGGCATCGCAGGTAGCCGGCGGTGATCGAGGCCACCGTACCCACTCCCTGGCCCTCCCCGAACACAGTGAGCGCGCGGGTGCGCCTCCGGCGGCGCGCGCACGCTCACAGTGCGCGATCTCGCAGCCGCCGTCAGATGACGGCGATTTGCGATATCGCACCACTTTGTCGCCGTCAACCTGCGGTTGGCGGTCGGCAAGTGGTTAAGGACAGTTACAGATGGAAATGTTTGGCTAATATGCATGTTCTATTATATGCTTTTTTCACAGATGCCCCATTTGGATTTTTGTATAAGTACAATTGGACTTTATTGATTCGTCCTAAACTTTTATGTTTTGGTTTATGGTCATTATTTAATATGTAGTCATGTATGCTGTCACATATTTTTATCTGCTTAGGTGCTATTTTTTCCTTTCTTATCAAAAAAGGGATCTACAAATCCTCCAATGTCCTGTCATTGGTCCATCACACAGATGTGTTGAATGAATTTGGATTGGACCTAATGATTGGGGCGGAGGGGTGTTTCATTTTGGTGTTATCCTCCTTCTATATAAATTTGTATTTTTGATTATGTTTTTAAGCTGTGACCAAGGCGGCTGTGTCTGCCGAAACGCGTCTGCTTTTATACCTTTGCATTGCAACCATTAATAAATTAACTACAGTAGTTCGGAGTGTCGCCTTTTGCTTTCAAAGCATTGAAACAGGTGTGCAGTTTACTGGAAATTTGTCTTTCTTCTACTTTGCATCTGCATACTCAGCCAGCACCCCTGGGCTTACAAGGTATATCCACAAGTGTGGTTTCCTCTGAGCGGTCTTCTCTCTCACTATCTATATGGAGCTCAGTTTGTTGTCAAAACTTATAATAATCCATTAATTTAGTTGCTGACAACTGCAAAATTGGATGCTACAGGACATAGATGGTTGGCTGCTCAGGCTATATTCCAATCTAGTCTCAAGTATCGTCCTGGAGCTGGAAACAGGGATGCAGATGCTTTGTCCCATCGACCTTATCGGCAGAGTCAAGAAACTCGAGAGTGGACCCTTGTGCCTGCAGATGGAGTACAGGCCTTATGCAAAGGATTGGTTCACCACTTGAGAGGAGGAGTTGCTGCAGAAGTCATAGGGGTATCACCAGCAGTGCCATTGTCTTACTGTGGAGTGACCCAGTGAGAAGTGAAGGGCTACCTAAGCTGATGAAGAAAGAGATCAAAGCTGACAGGAACAAGATCCCCTTGGGCAAGTGACTTTGCAGGCTATGGCTCAACAAAATCCTCAATTGCTTTTGAAGAGTACTCTTACTCACACCAGAGTGTTACCTCGTGAATGGAACTGGTTACAACTGAAAGATGGAATACTTTATAGGCAAGGTCTTAATGAAGAGACAGAAGAAACCTGGCAGTTATATCCACCTGAAAAGCACCGTTGCTCAGTTTTATTGTAATTACATGATGAACATGGACATCTAGGTATAGAAAGAACCTTCCAGTTAATCAAAGCTTGATTTTATTGGCCAAATATGAGAATGGAAGTAGAAGATTATTGCAAATCCTGTATGTCTTGTATTCAGAGAAAGACTCTCCCAATCCGTGCTGCTACTATGGAGCATTTACATAGTCAGTAGAGTTGAGCGAACGCGAACTGTAAAGTTCGGGTCCGTACCGAACTTTGGGGTGTCCGTGACCCGAACCCGGACATTTGAAAAAAAGTTTGTGTTCAGGTATTTGATCACGCATGTTGAATAGCTGCAGGGCAGCCAATCAACACGTGTTTCACTGGTTTGCCCTTAGAAGCCATCACAGCCATGCCTACTAATGGCATAGCTGTGATTGGCCAGTGCATCATGTGACCCAGCCTCTTTATAAGCTGGAGTCACTTAGTGCTGCTTGTCACATGCTCTCTTGCTAGTGTAGGGAGAGGATGCTGTGAGGGACAGATTACAGATCTAATAACATATCATCCTGCATTACAGAACGATCTGACTGGACTAGGTAGAGTCGACTGCTTAGAGGGACACATTATTGTTCTAAAATCATCTTCTAGTTCTATAGGGTCAGGTTCCTGCTGTTGCTGTAAGGGACAGAGTATTGTTCTAAAATCATCGCCTACTCTTATAGGGTCAGGTTCCTGCTGTTGCTGTAAGGGACAGATTATTGTTCTAAAATCATTTTACTTCCTTTTGCAGCCCTCTAGAGCTTTCCAGGACTTTTTTACAGTCATTTTTGTGCAGAAAAGTTCGGGTCCCCATTGACTTCAATGGGGTTTGGGTAAAGTTTGGGTCAAGTTTGGTACCGAACCCGAACTTTTTCGCGAAGTTCGGCCGAACCCACCGGACCCGAACATCCAGGTTTTCGCTCAACTCTAATAGTCAGGGCCCTTTAGGTCTGTATTGACTTCCTGTGCCTGGAACCAGATACAGGTGGAAGAAGTAACATATTGGTGGTAACTGATCATTTCACCAGATATGCCCAACCAAGCCTACCCTACCAAAGATCAACAAGCTTCTACTGTGGCCAAGGTATTAGTGGAGAAATTCTTTGTTCACTATGGATTGCCGGTCCAAATTCATTCAGATCAAGGAAGAGACTGAGCGTAAGCTCATTTACCAATTATGCAAATTATTGGACATTAAGAAATCTTGCACTACTCCTTATCATCCTCAAGGAGATCCTCAGCCTGAACGATTCAATAGAACCTTGTTGAACATGCTAGGAACCCTGCCATCTGAAAAGAAACCAAATTGGGGGAACCATTTAGCTACTACAACAGTACTATGAGTGATGTAAGGGGACATTCACCTTATCATCTCATGTTCGGGCGGGAGGCCAGGTTGCCAATTGACTTGGTCTTTGGAACATCTTCTGATGACACTTCTTTGGCATCTCATAGAGGTTATGTAGATTCACTTAGGAAGAATCTGAAGCAGGCTTATGAAAGTGCACGACAACATGCCACTACTAGAGAAACGTGGAATAAGAAGAATTTTGATCTTTGGGTGAGAGTTCAGGAACTCCAACCAGGGAATAGGGTGTTGTTGAATAACTTGGGAGTGCCTGAAAAATATAAAATAGCTGACTGGTGGAGGCCTCAGTCATATGTTATTTGTAAGAAACTTCCTGGACTGCCTGTTTATCAGATTAAGCCAGAAGACCAGAATGGTCCTGTGAAGATATGGCATCATCTGCTTCCCCTTTCCGATGCTGTGAGGGTGCCTCTTTAGATGCTCCTCTGGAAAGACAAGATCACAGAAGAGATCATCTGGCCAGATTATTGATCTAATTCCTAAAGAAAGTGAGGATGAAGGCTGGGTACCATTTTGGGAGTGGGATTCTGTCAACATTCCGGATAAAGAAGTTCAATCAGGATACCTTCCATCCAAATCGTGTACTGAAGTTAATAGACCTACTTGTTCTTTCAAACCTTCACAAAGAGCTCCTTTGTTGCCTATAGGGAAGAAAGTTTCTTCAGGACAAAGAATGAAACCAGTTTATAAGGCTCTGCCCTCAGTTGTGAAACCCCAAGTTTCGTTACCTGAAAGAAGACAAGCAATTCCACTGAGTCCGTTGCCTAGTCAGGAAATTAAAGTTGAACATCCATCAGAAGATTTATCTTCTCCTACTTCATTTCCAAGATGATTGCATTCCTCCACTTACAGATCCTGAAGAGCCAGGTGAGACTTTACCTTCTGATGCACTGAATGGGCCTGAAGAGGATTTACCCTTCAATGTTGTACCTATGTAGGGATGAGCCGAACACCCCCTGGTTCGGTTCGCACCAGAACATGCGAACAGGCAAAAAGTTTGCACGAACATTCGAACACCATTAAAGTCTATGGAATCCGAACATGAAAAATCAAAAGTGCTCATTTTAAAGGCTTACATGCAATGTTATTGCCCTAAAAAGTGTATGGGGGCCCGGGTCCTGCCCTAGGGGACATGTATCAATGAAAGAAAAAGTTTTTAAATCAATCGTTTTTTTCAGGAACACTGATTTTAATAATGCTTAAAATTGAAAAAAAAAAAGAAAAAATCCTTTAAATATTGTGCCTGGGGGTATCCTTAGTCTGTGCGTAAAAGGGTGCATCTCTGTGAGGTGTAGAACATAGCCAGAACAAAATTACATTTCCATAGGAAAAATTGTCATTTAAAATTGCAGCTGTAATGTATTGCTGGTTCCCGGTAATGTACAAAAAAATCGCTGAAAAAAAGGGCGTGGGGTCCCCTCCCCAGTCCAAACCAAGCTCTTCGGGTCTGGTTTGGATACCCCGCGCCCAATTTAAAAAAAAATTGACATGGGGTTCCCCCTAAAATCCAAACCAGACCCTTATCCGAGCATGCAGCCCTGGCCAGTTAGGTTGGGGGGGGCGGGCGAGCGCCCCCCCCCTCCTGAACCGTACCAGGCTACATGCCCTCAACATGGGGAGTATGGGTGTTTTGGGGGAGGGGGGCTCTGCCCCCCACCTCAAAGCACCTTGTCCCCATGTTGATGGGGACAAGAGCCTCTTCCCCATAAGCCTGGCCGGTGCTTTTGGGGGTCTGCGGGTGGGGGGCTTATCGGAATCTGGAAGCCCCATTTAATAAGTGTTAAAAGAAAAAATAAAATAAATAAAAAAATGTAAAAAAAAAATGTAAAGCGCCACAGTCCCTGCGAGCTCGTGCACCAAAGAAAATGCATATGTAAGTCGCGCCCGCATATGAAAACGGTGTTCAAACCACACATGTGAGGTAATGCCGCAATCGCCAGAGTGTGAGAAATAATTCTAGAAAAAGACCTCCTCTGCACCTCTAACCTGGTAACCGTTAAAAAATTTTAAAGCGTCGCCTATGAAGATTTTTAAGCACCGGCGTTTGTCACCATTCCGCTAGTGTGCGCAATTTTCAACCATAACATGTATGGTATCTATTTACTCGGCATAACATCCTCTTTCACAATATACAAAAAATTGGGCTAACTTTACTGTTGTCTTACTTTTTAACTCAAAAAAGTGGGATTTTTTTCCAAAAAAATTGCGCTTGAAAGACCGCTGCGCAAATACTGTGTGACAAAAAGTATTGCAGCGATCGCCATTTTATTCTCCAGGGTGTTTGAAAAAAATGTATATAATATTTGGAGGTTCTAAGTAATTTTCTATAAAAAAAAACCTGATTTTAACTTGTAAACAACAAATGTAAAAAAGGACTTCGGGGGTTAAGGGGTTAAAAACTGTATATATTTTAAGACACCATGTCAAGTGTACTATATACCGTACGTACACTCCCAAATGCACTATAAAGCACTGTTATATAGTGTACACTCAATACGCCGCATGTATATATATATATATATATATATATTCTTGCACTGCCTGACTGTATACAAATAGCCCTATCTATCTATCTATCTATCTATCTATCTATCTATCTATCTATCTTTCTATCTTTTTCTTTTCTCTTTATTTTCACAATTCCCTATCTAGCTAAACTGCCTGCAATCCACAACCTAAACTCTCTAGCTATCACTGCCATTTCACACACTACATAGAGCCACTGTACAAGCAGCTTTATATAGTGTGGGGCGTGGATTGAGGCTGCTGAGCAGTGATGTGCATGCTTTGGCCAATCAGCGGGCGGCATTCCGCCGCCATTGGAATGCATTATGGAGCGCGCAAAGTTCACATGAATGCCCTATAATGTTCGGAATGGCCCGAACGGACAAACACCCGATGTTCGAGTTGAACATGCATTCGTCTCGAACCGGGGGCTCACCCCTATTCCTATGAATGGTTCTCCTTTGAAGATTGCATTAAAGAGAGAAAGTATTTAATCGCTTGTTCCATTGTGTGGATCAGAGCATCCACTCTGTCCACTCTGAGATCTCTCTGTCCTAGTACTTCTGAAGCTGACATTGTTTATAATCCAGAACTAGAAGTTGAGAGATCCCCTATCTCTTAGAATAACATTCCAGATATTGTTGCCTCCCTTCAGGACACTCGTTCTCCTCCTCGTCTTCGCAGAATTATCCACCCACCTCGAAGATTGACTTATGACACTCTTGGAGAAAGTTCTCATAGGCTGATTCCTACCATTCAGACAGCTGGTTCTACCTCAGCCTTTGCCATGGCCAAACAAGATAGGGGTGTCCTCTATCTAACCCCTGACGCTATTGGGTGGCACATGGCTATTGCCTTAGCCTGTCAGAAGACTGATTATGAGCTCACTGAGAATGTATATAAATGGTTTCAGCAGAACCCAGATGTTTGTCAGTACCTGTTAAATTTAGCTGAAGGTTAGAATGTAATAACCATATGTTTATTTCAGGTTATCAAGCCTTGAGTATTTGGGGACAAAATATTTAAGTGAAGGGAGAGTGTAGCCAGGAGTTCTGAAATATTGCTCTGGGATACTGGCTTAACATGCGAACTCCCTCTAGTGCTTGCTTTTGGAAAGGACTGTAATTACTGCCAGGATGATGCTTTCTGGGAGTTGTAGTGTGAAACGAGGAAATCATCAACAGACTCTTACTGAGAAGGACTCCATTTCCCATCAGGCTGTGCTGCACTGAAGACTTCTGGGTGGTGCAATGCATTGTAAAAGGATTATTTAAGGGGAAGGATGAGCTAATAACGGCCTCTTGGAATAGCGTGATCGATCAGAGAGGAACCCTGCGTGCTGATACTGTCAGATTTAGGTCTGTGGCCTAAGCAAATTGTTCCAGCCGACTAAAATCATCTGCAGGTGATACAGCTAGTATTCACTCTCCAGCAATAGAGTGAGCGAACAACAGAACAATCCGGAGCTCATCTCTATCTGGATGGAAGCCATACCAGCTACTGCAACATTCGTATCTGTCAATCAGGAGTAGGGATGAGCCAAACAACCCCCGGTTAGGTTTGCACCAGAACATACGAACAGCCAAAAAGTTCAGGCGAACATTCGAACACCATCCAAGTCTATGGGACCTGAACATGAAAAATCAAAAGGGCTAATTTTAAAGGCTTATATGCAATGTTATTGCACTAAAAAATGTATGGGGACCTGGTTCCTGCCCTAGGGGACATGCATCAATGAAAATAAAAGTTTTTAAATCGATCGTTTTTTCAGGAGCAGTGATTTTAATAATGCTTAAAGTGAAAAAAAAAAAGAAAAATTCCTTTAAATATTGTGCCTGGGGGATGTCCTTAGTCTGTGTGTAAAAGGGCACATCTCTGTGAGGTGTAATGTATTGCCAGCTCCCGGCAATATATAAAAAAATCGCTGAAAAAAGTGCGCGGGGATTTTAAAAAAAATTGACGTGGGGTTCCCCCTAAAATGCAAACCCGATCCTTATCCGAGTATGCAGCCCTGGCCTGTTAGGATAGGGGGGGCGAGCGGCGCCCCCCCTCCTGAACCGTACCAGGCTACATGCCCTCAACATGGGGAGAATGGGTGCTTTGAGGGAGAGGGAGCTCTGCCCCCCCACCTCAAAGCACCTTGTTCCCATGTTGATGGGGACAAGAGCCTCTTCCCCACAAGCCTGGCCGTTGCTTGTGGAAGTCTGCGGGAGGTGGGGGCTAATCGGAATCTGGAAGCTCCCTTTAATAAGGGGGCCCCCAGACCCCCCCCAATGTGAATAGGTATGGGGTTCATTGTACCCCTACCCATTCAACAAAAAAGGAGTGTAGTGTTACAAAAAACAAGAGGCAGTTTTTGACAAATCCTTTATTGTGTAAAATAGCTCTTTTCTTCTTTCTTCCTCCATCTTCTCCTGGCAGGGTCCTTCTTCTTGTCTCCTACTTCTTCTTTCAGTCTTCTTGCTTCCTTTCTTCATCTTCAATCTTCATCTTCTTCTTCTTTCACCGTTGCCGCTCTCCACGCTGCTGCAGCTGGCCCTTGCGTGTCTCCCAGAATGGGTGGTCTTCACAATGACAGTTCTTTTATAAGGAGGGGCAGGGCTACCTGGTGATGTAAATGGGTGACCCACCCCTTCTGACAGCGCATGATGTCAGAAGGGGGCGAGTTCACTCGGTGATGTCACTGGATGGCCCTGCCCCTTCTTATAAAAGAACCGTCATTGTGAAGACAGCCCATTCTGGGAGACGCGCAGGGGCCGGGCTGCAGCAGCGGGGAGAGGGGCGGCAGTGAAAGAAGAAGAAGATGAAGAAGATTGAAGATGAAGAGAGGAAGCAAGAAGACTGAAAGAAGAAGCAGAAGACCAGAAGAAGGACCGGGCCAGGAGAAGATAGAAGAAGAAAGAAGAAAAAAGAAAAGAGCTATTTTACACAATAAAGGATTTGTCAAAAACTGCCTCACATGGGGAGCAGGATCTGGGGGCCCCCTTATTAAAGGGCCATGCAGTGTAAGTTTGAGGAGGCATGAGTGTCCTCTGGGTCACTGAGGAAGACATTATCAGGAACTACCTCCCCCCAGCCACGTACAACTCCTTGGGTTTCTGGGGCCTGAAAACCATGATCCCTTGAAGACTGCTGCGTATTATACTCCGCATCCATGCTTCACAATCCTGCTCCTCCTCCCGTGTGTTTGGTGGCTCTGCAGGAATGCTCTCTCCATAAAGGGACCCTTGAGAGGAAAGGAAGTCCTCCTCTTCCTCCCTATGTTCTGCCTCAAGTGTCCTGTCCATGATTCCACGAAGCGTGTGCTCCAGAAGGAATATTAGTGGGACAGTGTCACTGATGCATGCATTGTCGCTGCTCACCATCCTTGTGGCCTCCTCAAATGGTGACAGGACAGCGCATGCATCCTTGATCATTAGCCACTGACGTGGCAAAAAATAACCAAGTTCCCCTGAGCCTGTCCTGGTGCCATGCTAACAGAGGTACTCATTGATGGCACTCTGCTGTGCGTGCAGCCGCTGCAGCATTGCCAATGTTGAGTTCCACCTGGTGGGCATGTCACAAATGAGGCGGTTGTTGGGCAGGTTGAATTCCTGCTGGATGTCAGCCAGCCGGGCACTGGCATTGTATGAATGCTGGAAATGACCACAGACTTTTCTGGCCTGCCTTAGGATATCTGGTAAGCCTGGGTACCTGATCAAGAAATGCTGCACCACCAAATTCAAGACGTGTGCCAAGCATGGAACATGTGTCAATTGTCCCAGTCAGAGGGCAGAGAAAAGGTTGGTGCCATTGTCGCATACAACCATTCCTGGCTCAAGCTGCCGTGGCGTCAGCCACCTCTGAGCCTCCCCCGCAGAGCTTAAAGAATCTCTTCCCCAGTGTGACTACTGTCTCCAAGACAGACTAACTCAAGCACCGTATGGCATCTTTTAGCCTGACTGCTTGCATATTGCCTTGAAAGCTTAGGGACAATTCTGCAGAAAAGGCCACAGAGGTAGAAGAAGAGGAGGGGGTGGAGGAAGCAGATGCGGCAAAATCACCACCAGCTTTTTGGAGGCGTGGTGGCGGAACTTTTTCCAAAACTGAACCCTGTCCTGCATCCTTCCCAGCAGCCAGCAGAGTTACCCAGTGCGCCGTGAAGGAAAGGTATCGTCCCTGACCATGCCTGCTGGACCATGAGTCAGCGGTAATATGAACCCTGCTGCTGACCTCACTGTCCAACGAGGCCAAAACATTGCCTTCCACATGACAGTAGAGAGCTGGAATAGCCTTTTCGTGAAAAGAAATGTCTTTTGGGAACCTGCCACTCTGTGTCACGTACCTGGTGGTGGAGTCTGACTTGTGCAGGGGACAACCTTTCTTATGGCCCTGGTTCGAGAACCCCTGGTAGTGGGGACAGGGAGTTCTGGAGCACAGGGGGGCACGAGGGCTGGACTTAGTCACTGGTGGTAGCTGAGAGTCCACTGGAACTCGTGCAGACAGAAAAATGGTGATGCAGGCTGGGTCGGTAACAGACTGGCAGTACAGTACAGAAGGATCAGGCAGGCGGATGGTCGGGTGCAGGCAGGGTCGGCAACGTGCGGGCAGAAGAGGTACAAAGGAGCAGGCAAAGTGTAGTCATAGACAGGCCGGGGGTCAGGGCAGGCAGAAAGCAAACAAAGTCCAAGGAAAGCCGGGGGCACAGATACAGGAAGTCTCTTCAGAGCAACACGCTGGGTCACGGGGTACAGGAATGCTGTAGAACAGGCAACGCTTGCTTCCTGGTGCTGTCTTTGTCAATTTTCCTATCGCACTCCTTCCTGGCAAGTAGGCTCTTATGTTGGTGGGTGCTGCTTCATCACATGCCTG
Source organism: Glandirana rugosa (assembly GCA_018402905.1). Taxonomy (NCBI): domain Eukaryota; kingdom Metazoa; phylum Chordata; class Amphibia; order Anura; family Ranidae; genus Glandirana; species Glandirana rugosa. The sequence continues at coordinate 135,560 of BLSH010172794.1, forward strand.
ACGAAGGGGCCCTGTTTGGCTCCAAAACGTTGCACTTTTCTGTGATGTAATCTCTTCAATAAAGAAAACTTTGGACAAGGATCCACGGTGTGCTGATGAATATGTACACTTGCTTCCTGGTGCTGTCTGCTTAAATGGCCGCTATTGGCGCCATTGCCGGCCCATCTGCGCACGCACACGCGCACAGGCATGTGCACACGCGCATAAAAGCGCACGAATGCGCACAAGCGCATGCAAACGTGCGCCCGTGCATAGGCAAACCAATGGCCTGGGATGATTCCTTACACTGCCCCCCCCCCCCAAGGAGCAGCCTCTGGATGCCCAACTGGGCTCTCTTGGTCGGGTGTCTTCTCCAGAACGCCCTGATTAGTTCTCTGGCATGCAGGTGGTTCTCTGGCTCCCAGGAGCTTTCTTCAGGCCCATAGCCTTTCCACTTTACCAGAAACTGGATGATGCCCCCTCTCTTCCTGCAGTCAAGGATGGTCTCCACCTCAAACTCCTCCTCTCCGTCAACCAAGACTGGTTCTGGTGGGGCTGTGTTGCTCCCAGGGAAGAGGTCCTTGACAACTGGCTTAAGTAGGTTCACGTGGAAGACGGGGTGAATGCGGAGTGAAGAGGGTAGATCTAGTTCAAATGCTACTTTGTTGATTTGTCTCTTTACTGGGAAAGGTCCAATGAATTTTGGTCCCAGTTTTCTGGAGGGGCAGGACAGCCCCAGGTTTTTTGTTGATAACCAGACCCGTTGGCCCGGTTGCAGCTCAAATTCTCCTCGTCTACCCTGAGTGCCTGGGTCTGAGAAAGAGTTTCCTGTAACGATTTGTTGTAAGAACTGGTGACTTCCAGTACAGCAGGAACAGTGCTGTCCGTTGACAGTAGGAAGGTAGGATGGTAGCCAAGGTTCGTCCAGAATGGAGTTTGCTTAGTGGCAGAATGAATTGAGTTATTATATGCGAACTTGGCTACCGGCAACAGGGAAACCCAATCGTCCTGAGAGTAGGAAGAGTAGCAGCGGAGCGGAGGTACTGCTAGAGGGTTTTATTAGTTCTCTCCGTTTGGCCATTTGACTGCGGATGATACGCGGAGGAGAAGGCAAGATTAATTCCTAAGGAAGAGCACAGAGATCTCCAGAAGCGGGACATAAATTGCACCCCTCAGTCCGAGACTATGTTACTGTTACAGATCCATAAATATTGGGATATCGACACAATTCTAGTCTTTTTGCCTCTATACACCACCACAATGGATTTAAAATGAAACAAACAAGGTGTGCTTTAACTGCAGACTTTCAGCTTTAATTTGAGGGTATTTACATCCAAATTAGGTGAATGGTGTAGGAATTACAACAGTTTGTATATGTGCCTCACACTTTTTAAGGGACCAAAAGTAATGGGACAGATTAACAATCATAAATCAAACTTTCACTTTTTAATACTTGGTTGCAAATCCTTTGTAGTCAATTACAGCCTGAAGTCTGGAATGCATGGACATCACCAGACGCGGGGTTTCATCCCTGGTAATGCTCTGCCAGGCCTCTACTGCAACTGTCTTCAGTTCCTGCTTGTTCTTGGAGCATTTTCCCTTCAGTTTTGTCTTTAGCAAGTGAAATGCATGCTCAGTCGGATTCAGGTCAAGTGATTGACTTGGCCATTGCATAACATTCCACTTCTTTCCCTTAAAAAAACTCTTTGGTTGCTTTCGCAGTATGCTTTGGGTCATTGTCCATCTGCACTGTGAAGCCGCATACAGTTCAATGAGTTCTGAAGCATTTGGCTGAATATGAGCAGATAATATTGCCCGAAACACTTCAGAATTCATCCTGCTGCTTTTTTCAGCAGTCACATCATCAATAAATACAAGAGAACCAGTTCCACTGGCAGCCATACATGTCCACGCCATGACACTACCACCACCATGCTTCACTGATGAGGTGGTATGCTTTGGATCATGAGCAGTTCCTTTCCTTCTCCATACTCTTCTCTTCCCATCACTCTGGTACAAGTTGATCTTGGTTTCATCTGTCTATAGGATGTTGTTCCAGAACTGTGAAGGCTTTTTTAGATGTTGTTTGGCAAATTCTAATCTGGCCTTCCTGTATTTGAGGCTCACCAATGGTTTACATCTTATGGTGAACCCTTTGTATTCACTCTGGTGAAGTCTTCTCTTGATTGTTGACTTTGACA
>BLSH010172794.1:173586-188380 GCA_018402905.1 Glandirana rugosa
TATTGGAACTTGGTGTCTTCTCGGGATGCGGGGTATGAGTGTCGTGAGTCTCTTTCCGCGTAACAGATATTCACCGCGAAAGGGAAACCTGAAAGGCAGTGGCAAGTTCCGGCATGGAAACAGGACGTTTGAGGTCGACTAGATGGGGTGAAGAAACTTGTACAATTATACTCTGGATAGGGCCAAGGACTTACCATGGCCCTTAAAAGCTAGGTGCTGTGAGTATGGGGCGTAGGGCTCTTCTGTGGTTCAAGGTTATCTGGGAGAGATCCTGGAATATTTTAATTTCCGCTCCGTTTAGAGTGATTTCTTGTTGGTCACGGGCACGAATGACTACCTCTTCCTTCAGTTTGTAGTCCATAAAACAGCAAACAATATCTCTCGGTGGGTCTCCCTCTCTCCCCCTGGGACGTAAAGCTCTGTGAGCCCGCTCAAACTCAACCGGTGCATCTTGGGGTCTTTCCAAAACATTGTTGACTAAGGACTGGAGAGCCGGGGGATTTGATCGTGTTCGATGCTTTCGGGAACCCCGCGAATGCGGAGGTTCCTTCTGCGGCCCCTATTATTGAGGTCCTCAAGTTTCCTCTGCATGTCAATGAGGTGAAAGTGATATCGGGCGCCATGTTGCTGGAGTTCCTGAATATCGGCATCGTGACGACCGGCTGCTCTTTCAACTTCCTTGAGTCTATCGTTGACCCCTCTGAGTTCGTCCTTAAGGTCGGATACTGCGTCCGACAGAGCTCCCTTAATGTCAGATGCGAGGGATTGGAGGTCAGTAATCTTGGGCATCTGGTTTATGAGGGTGAGCAGTGTTTCCTGATCTGCAGGTGATTTATTCTTCTGAGTGCCTTCAGATTGTCTGCGGGCCATGGCGGATGGCGATGAGTGGGATGTAGAGGGTTACGGAGCAGACGGGGGTAGTGTGTGGAAAAGTTCGGGGAGATTACGACCCGGTTGAGAGTAAGGGGCGTTAGAGAAGGGTAGTTGATGGCCGATCTTGCCCATCACAAAGTCATTTATATAGTATGTTTCCAATGGAAGATGCTGCCCTCTCCGCGTTGCCACAGGCCCTGGATTATTTAGGCATCTTTACTCATGTCCAACTGGGGATGAATTGAGGCCACTTTAATGGGTGACTGCCTCCACGGAGCTGGGTCCCGCCAAATAAGGGTCCTGGGGTCCAGATCGGTGCAGTTTGGGGATCAGGAGGGGTATAGAAGGCCCCAGGAGTAGCCCATCAACAAGTACGTGGCCTGTTGTGGCCCAGATGGCCTGGCTGTATGCTGCGGCCTAGCCGCGGATGAAGCCGCGGACTAAATTTGCGGCCGTCCCGGGCGTTCGTTCGGGAACGTGCCGATTTTGGGCCCAGTCTCTAGGGTAGGCTAGTGGGAGCCTCAGGGGCTCTGTGTCGGGGCTCGGAGCCACGGATTAGCAGCGGGAGGCTCATAGAAAGCAGCCGTGACCTAGGCCGCAAATTAAGCTGCGGCCTAAATTTGTGGAGCCGCGGAGGTTGGGCGCGGGCAGCCGCGATTTTTAGACCGGGGTGAAGAGGAGAGTGTTGGGGAGCCTCCTAGGGGAGTTTAGGTAGCTCACCTGTCTTTAAAAGGGTCGGACGCCTTCCGATTATATCTGGGGGATCAGAGCTCTCCCAGATCACGTCCTCCGTCCACGAGGTCCAGGCCACGCCCCGTGTTTTGTGTTTTTTAGACCTGGTGTGCTTCATGTGGATACTGGGCCATTCGTATGTTCACTGGGGAGTATAGGCCGAAAGGCAGGCAGTTGGGTTTTCCCAGTAGTGAAGCAGTGATCAGGTGGCTCGGCATCCCTGGTATGCTGAGGTCTAGGGTATTACCGGAGGTTCAAAGGTATGCGAGGATGGATAGGCCCCCTGATATTCTGCTGTTGCATGTAGGGGGTAATGACCTTGGTGTTAGGACTTCCAGGGAGCTCATTCGAGACCTCAAGTGGGATTGTCTCCGCTTGAGGTCATCCTTCCCGGACACGCTGCTGGTTTGGTCTGACATAATTGGCAGAGCGTCCTGGCGTGTGGCCCGGTCGGTGGATCGGATCAATAAGGCCAGGATCAAAGTGAATAAGGAGGTGGCAAAGTTCTTTGTCCACAATGGGGGGCTTGTGGTTCATCATGTAGAGATAGAGGGAGACAATTGGCTGTACTTAAGGGGTGATGGAGTGCACTTGTCAGCAGTAGGAATTGATATGTGGTTTTTGGACCTGCAGGAGGGCCTTCAGCAGGCCTTGCGGCTGTGGTGGGCTACCCACGCGTGAGGTTTCACAGGTGGGCGCTTGTGACAGGGGTCTCGGGTTCTTGAAGGTTGGAATGTTTAACCACTTCAGCCCCGGAAGGATTTCCAGCTTTAGGACCGGAGCCCTTTTTGCGATTCGGCGCTGCGTCGCTTTAACTGACAATTGCGCGGTCGTGCGACGTTGTACCCAAACGAAATTTGCGTCCTTTTTTTCCCACAAATAGAGCTTTCTTTTGGTGGTATTTGATCACCGCTGCGTCATTTCTGATCGCCGCTATAAACAAAAGAAGAGCAACAATTTTGCAAAAAAACCCAAATTTCTTACTTTTTCCTAAACTACAAATCCAAAAAAAAAATATAAAAAAACATTTTTTTTTCACCGTTTTTGGCTGATTTATATTCTTCCTCATATTTGCGATAAAAAAAATCGCAATCGGCGTTTATTGATTGGTTTGCGCAAAAGTGGTCGCGTTTACGGATGATGAGAATTCATTTTTGGGGTTTTTATTTATTTTTTATTTTTTATTAGTAATGGCGGCAATCTGCGATTTTTTGCGGTACTGCGATATTTCAGCGGACATGTCGGACCATTTTGACACTTTTTTGGGACCATTGGCATTTATACAGCGATCAGTGCTATAAAAATGCACTGATTACTGTGTAAATGCCATTGGCAGTGAAGGGGTTACCCTGCAGGGGGCGCTCTAAGGGTTAACTATGTTCCCTGGGCGTGTTCTAACTGTAGGGGGACTGCACTATCTGGGGAAGGGAAGTGGTCACAGCCTTCACGTACAGGAAGGCTGTGATCACAGCCCTTCCCCCTCACACAGAGCGGAGGTCCGTGTTTACATACACGGACCTCCGCTCCTTTGCTCCGGGGGGGCCATCGCGGGTAGCCGGCGGCAATCGAAGCTCCCTGGCCCTCCCCGAACACAGTGAGTGCGCGGGCGCACCTCTGGCGGCGCGCACGCGCTCACTAAACTCGTATGACGGCGTTTTGCGGGAACGAACCACTTTGCCGCCGTCAAATGCCGATCGGCAGTCGGCAAGTGGTTAAGTAATATTGGATGTGGAGTGGAACAGGTTGAGCCCAACTCGGTATGGGTACCTTTCTACTAAGGATGTAATGGGCTATCGGTCATCGGGCTGCATCTGGTGATAAAATGGAAAAGGTTTTTCCCTGAGCCAGTGGAACTATGGCTAGGGGCCAAGATGCTTAAGGCCTCATTTACACTGCTGCTGGTAAACAGATGTTTGGGCGTTTTTTTTCAGATGCCCCTGAACATTCCTCTATGTTATCTTATCAGTACATTCATGTTCTAAAAACTTGTGGCAAAAAATTAAGTCTTCAAAAGATTCACAATGCCTCTTAGAAAATACCTTGTGGTGTTTTCCAAAATGTGGACTGTGGGTCCTTCTATGCATCTAGGCTGTTAAAAAGTCTCAGACTTGTGGTATCCCCATACTCGGGAAGCATAGCAGAATGTGTTTTGGGGTGTAATTATAAGTATAATTATAAGCAGGGCTTTTTTTCTCAGAGAATAGGTTCAGGGACTCAACCACGCCCCCATCTCCTCACAGTGAGAGGGTCTTAATGGCATTGTTAAATGCCAGTAGTGCAGAGTTCAGGAGCGTGCTACATACAGATTGCGAAGATCAGGAGTGTGCTATATACATAGTGTAAAGATCAAGATTGTGCTACGTTCCGAATGGAAAGATCAGGAGTGGACTGCATACAGAGTGAAGAGCTCAGGAGTGTACTGCGAACAGAGTGCAGAGTTCAGGAGTGCGCTATGCACAGAGTGCAAGGTTCAGGAGTGTACTGCATACAGAGTGCAGAGTTTAGGAGGACACTGTGTACAGAGTGCAGATGCCAGGAGACTAGCCAGAGGAGAGTTGCCCTAATTTCCAATATGGCAGGGCCCCCACAAATGCACATGTATTGCAAATGCACGGTCAACATTGCAAACCTGTGTGCATGCACGTTAGATCCTGGCACCCTCTGGCCTTTAAAAGAGTGACTGTGGTACATGGACATTGTTGACTGGTCTTCAGCTTCCTGCTCCCTGTTCCTGTGTTTGCTTTTGCTTCTGATCACCAACTAATTACCAACCTCTTGGATACCTCTTGTCTCTCTCCCAGCTCTGACCTTGGATTGCCCATGGATCTGCTCTTGTCTCCTGTCCTTTGTATAACCTTGGCTTGCCTGACTATGTCTCTGTTCTCCGGTCTGCTGACCACTGACTTACTGATCCTTGCATATGTCCCTGACTACGCCTCCTGTCTGCTCTGATCTGCCCTGTTGTGTGCCTACCTGCTGTACCCAGCCTGCTGTACCTACCTGCAGTACTCACATGCTGTTCCACCCTGCAATACCTACCTGCTGTATCCAGCCTACTGTCCTTTCCACTGCAACCTTTTTCCTCCTGTGTGTAGTCTGCACCCTGCGCATCACCCTCAGATAAGTATTCACAGACGGCCCACTTCACCTTACCGCACCACCATCAGCTCCACTGGGTCCTACTGCTCTCCTCATCTGGCATCCACCTGCAGAGAGATCTCTAACACCTGCATCTCTCATCTGTGGCAGCTGCCAATCCCTGCCTGTGGGGACATTTGGGATACGTGGGAGGAGAAGGGGGCATTAGGGATAATTAGGGGAACATTGGGGAAGGAGAGGGGGGCATTTAGGATAAATCGGGGGATAGGAGGGAGATTGGGGATACATGGTGGATGAGGAGGAATATTTGGGATAAGTGTTGGGGGGGGGGGGTGTTCTGTGTATGTGTGTAGTGCAGACTGTGTGAGTATAGTGTGCCCTATGTGACTGTATTGTACATGCTGAGTGTCACATAACACTGTGAGTGCACTTGGTCAGGAAGATTCCCAGAGATGATAATTTCATCACAGGTGGGTTACAGCAGCACACCCATCAATGGAACAGCAGAGGAGCAGAGCTCTGAGCAGTATGCTGCACAGACTGGAGGCAGCTCAATGTCCTGCAACTCACAGCCAATAAGAAGCCAGGGAAGTATGTATGCACTTCTTGTGAGAAGAGAGTCAAAACTCACATTGCTGGCTTTGCATTGCAGAGGGTTACTAGTTGCAGTAGAGTGCAGGGCTAGGGCAGGCTGTAATAGGATACATTAGCAGATAAAAAGGGGATGTTTGATAGGAGATAGGAGTCAGTGTACTTGCTCAGAACAGCAACTGCAGGGAAGGAAACACCACTACCCTGCCCTCTCCTCTGCTGTCATGTGCAGAGCAGTGAGGGTTTTGTGCGGCCTCCTAGACAGTCACTCCTAGACACTGCTAGACACAGCAGCCAGGCTTCTACCAGCGCCAGAGGGGGCGGAACAGAGTTCCATAATGTTGAAAAAAAGCCCTGATTATAAGTATGCTCATTGTGTGAGACATGCCTTGTTAATGTAGCCATGGCCCTGACCTCTGAGGAGCTGATGGTGAACCTCAGGGTCAGGAAGAGCTGACAACCATCCTCACATTGTGGGTTACTAGGCATAGTGGGTGCAGATAGAAGAATTGAGTTGGGGCCAGTCACTTTGATGATGCCGAACAAAAGATATTTATTTTTCTCCTCAAGAATTAGGGAGAGAAGGTTAGGGCCAGGAGACCCTGTCCTGTCCTAAGTGCAAGAGCACTTAGCAGACTCCGAGACTCTCTGAATTAGATTCTTGATGTAGCTATAAAGTCCCACAGGCCTTCCAATTGAACTTCACCCGACTAAAACTATTATTTTGTGCATTGAACTTGTAATTTGGTAATTTGGACTTCCACACAGATTAATGCACATACCAAACTTGGTATCCCCGTTGTACAGATCTGGCTTCCGTCTCACAGCCTCCTGCTGTAGCTTCACGAGTTTACACTCACAGTCACCCAAGACATGTTGGACTCCCACTGCTACTGGGTCCCTTGCACTTCACACAGCCAACCGCCGTACCTCCCAAGTGTCCTCCACGCCAACTTGCTGGGTTCCCTTCTCGGCTCTTCAGCCCAACTGCTGAACTCTCCTGCAAGCATCACCCCTTCTATCTTACTGGGTTCCTAGCTTGACTTCTGCTGAGATTTTCCCACTTTTCCACTGGCCCCGATACGTGAAAAAGGCTGCTCTGGTACTCTCTCTCAGACTCTGGTCTCTGATAACAGGAGGGTTGTCCCTTGAAGGCGACAGTTTCCCCTTTACCTCTGACCCTGGTTCAAACTCTGCCTCCGGGGACATGAATGGTTGTCCTCCACTAGCTGGTAGAACCTGTGCAACTTGGTTAGGCTTCTGACATGGAGCCCCAACCCTCCGCTGCTGCTGCTGGTCCTGGGTAGGCCTCAGACTGCCTAGCAACCAGGAACTCCCGGATAGGCCTCAGGCTTCTGGCCCAGCAGCCGGGAGCTTTAATACACGTCCACCCAGACAGCCATCCAGGTGGCACAGAACCACGACCACCTGACTCCTCCCAAATATATAGGCTCTCCCAGCAGGCCATGGGGCCCAAGAAAACCCCTGCCCATTGGCCAGAGCAGCCTATCATTCATATTCCAAGTTCATGTAAACCTTGTCATTCCAATGCCAGCAGCAGCAGTGCCACCCAATGGCAGAGGAGATGCACCAAACCCAGAGTTAGGAAAAGAATCAGGAGACCCCTAACAATTTGGCCAGGCCATCAAACTAAATTTAACAGCACCCCCGCTGAAAACCAGGGCACTACATTAAAATGACAATTTTGTGAAAAAAAAAGTGTTATTTAATTTCTTCATTTTCCAAAAAATTGTGACAAGAAGTTACAACTTCAAAAAACTCACCATGCATCTTACTAAACACCTTGGACTGTTTATTTTCATTTTTACTTTCATTTTACTTACATTTGGGAGATATTTGTACTGTCCTGGCATTTAGGTCTTCATGAAAAGGGAAAGGCAGTCAGTACATCATCATGAATGACCAATTTTTAAATATATATACCATACATTTTTTAATAAAAAAAACCCAGTGGTGATTAAATACTACAAATAAGAACGCTCTATATGTCTCAAATAAATGATAAAAATGTAATTGGGTACAGTGTTGCACGGCTGAGTAATTGTCATTGAAAGTATGACAGTGCTGAAAACTCAAAAATGGCCTGGGCAGAAAGGGGGTGAAAGTGTCCAGAATTGAGGTGATTAATAATCAGCAGCCTTCGTTGATTGTAATATATTCTGGGGTAAATTTATGAGGGCATGCAAATTATGTGAATGTTGCATTGAGAACTTAAAGAAAAATGCAATTTTTATTTTTTTTTAACATTAACCAGCTTGGGAACGCCTACTGTGGATATACTGCAGCAGAGTATTCCCCCCCCCCCGCATGGATCACGGTGCAGCACAAGCCGATCAGCGGGTCCAATAGGGTTGCCACCTGTCCGGGATTCACCTGGACAGTTCGGGTTTGGAATCATGCGTCCGGGTTTCAGACTGCCTGAAACCCAGACACATTATTCAGACTGGACTATGGCTTCCTAGCAGGGTTGCTGGCTGCAGTTGTCTAAGCCGAGAGTGTCTGTTACATTCTCTTTCAGACTGCCCAAAGCCAGCACTAACAATCCCCCTCCAAATGCACACAGACGGGAGAGGAGAGAGGCTGTGCCTCAGAAAAGGAGAGTGGGGACGGGAAATTTGAAGTCCAGAAGCCTCAGATACATCTGGATGAGAGGTGCTGACTGCCAAGGGGTAAGTGAGGTCACCATCCATCCCTGTCTGTGACTGAAATCTCCACCCTTCTCTCTCCTGCCTCTGAGTGAGTACACTAAGGTAAATCGGGTTTCTCAGAACACCCCTTAATCAGAGTTCCTCCTTACATCACAGTCCTCTCCGTACATCAGAGTTCTCAGTGTTCCCCCTTAAATCAGGGTTCCCAGAGCATCTCTTATGTTAGAGTCCCCCCTTACATCAGAGTCTGCAGTCTTTATAGTAAAAAGGAACTTTTTGAGTTCAGATGTAAAAAGGGAGCTCTGTGGATTCAAATGTAAAAGGGGAACTCTGTTGACTCTGATGTAAAGGGGTCGCTTGTTATTAACTTCATATGATTAGAAATGTTATCTAATAGCAAAATATATGTATAATTTTTGCTATAAAAAAATAAATAAGAGAATTGCCGTGCGCCGCTAAAGTGTTCGGGTTTGGCTTGAAGAAAAGGTGGCAACCCTAGGGTCCAATGATTTATGACCGGAACCCGCTGATCGGCTGATCGAATGACAGAAGCACTGTATAGGTAAACAACACAGAGCTCTCTTCTGACAGTGGCGATATGCCGTTTTTTTTCAGGTAAGGAAAAGGGAGTAAAAACTTGCACATCACTTAGTGAAAACACAACACAGCACACAAAGAAAACATCGTAGACACACACTTAACCCTTTTATTGCCCCTAAATGTTAACCCCTTCCCAGTCAGTGTCCTTAGTACAGTGACAGTGCATATTTTTAGCACTGATCACCGTATTAGTTTAACTGGTGATGTCAGTGGCAATTAGTCAGTTCCTCCCCAGCATCAATTGGTGTCAGATTTCACACCACAGTATCACAGTCCCAGTAGAGGTAGCTGATCACCGCCATTAGTAGCATTAAAAAAAAAATTCCAGTATATATACCATAGTTGGTAGACACTATAGCTTTCACTCAAACCAATTAATATGCACTTATTGGGATTTTTTAACAAAAACATGTAGCGGAATACATTTTGGCATACATTTTATGACACAATTACATTTTTTACACTTTTTATTGGATATGTTTTATAGCAGAATGTAAGAAGTAAAGTTTTTCTTTCACAATTTCCTGTCTTTTTTTGTTTATCTCACAAAAATAAAAAACCCAGTGGTGATCGAATACCACCAAGAGAAAGCTCTATTTGAGAGAAAAAATTATATAAATTCAATTTGGGTACCACACAATTGCCACTTCAAGTAGTGTAGTGCGGGGCGTGGCCAAGAGTGGCATGTGAGAAAACGCATCTCACTAAGCTCCCGGACTAAATCCTGCTTTGATCCTCTCCCCAGCCACCATCCTGGGCAGAAAACCTTACCAAACCCTGCATCATCCCCCGCAGCTCATCCTGGCTTCGGTAACTACCCAATTCGGTAGCATGACAGCCCGCAAGCAGTTTTCCTGTTTTTCTAAATCACACATGTCCCTATCTAGAATAGATCTATGTCTCTGCACACCCAGTATGGCGCAGACTATACAAGACATCCAATATGGGGTACGGGGTATCTCTGACCATTCCCCGCTGGTGATCTCTATAAGCTCCAGACCGGCCTCTTCCTTGGTGAGGGCAGCATGGAAGCTAAATGCATTTTGGCTATCTCTTTTTCCCTCTCATGATACAATAGTCGGTCAGATCTCTGCCTTTTGGCAAGCTCATGCGACCATTCGTGATCCACTCATTACTTGGGACGCCTTTAAGGCCTTCCTGTGGGGGTTTTTTATTACAGTGTTCACAGCAATTAAGCAAACGACTAATGACCAAAAAGAACAGGCTGTACAGCTGGTGCGTCGTCTGGAAGCAGTTCTTATTGATGACCCAACAGACTCCCACAGGGAATCTTGGGTGGCTGCCCAGGAAGCCCTAGACCACATTGTTAGATCAGTGGCTGATAGAAAATGTTTTTTCAATAGACTTGCTTTTTATGAAAAAGGGGAACAGACAGGTCGAATGTTAGCTAGACTGGTGCACTCTCACCAAACTCTGCCCTCTATACGGGCCCTGAGAACAACTAAAGAAGGAGAATTAGTCAATACCCCTGACCTTGTTATGCGGGAACTGGTGGACTTTTATTCAGGACTCTATGCCTCCCGGCAGACCTGCTCTCAAGATGAGTTGCGGGACTTTCTGGGGGGCATGGAATTACCTCGCCTGCCAGAGGCACAGAGACAGATGCTGGACACCCCCCTGACACTGGAGGAGCTGGGTGAAGCAGTCAAGACTTTTCCTAACCATAAAGCGCCAAGGGAGGATGGACTTCCTAACGAGGTCTATAGACAGTATGGGGAGACCATCCTCCCCCACTTGCCTAAAGTTTTTAATGCAGCTAGAAGGCGGACAGAATCCATATCTAGGGCCAACATTGTACTTTTGTTGAAACCAAGGAAAGATACCCTTGACCCGGGCTCATACAGGTCGATTTCCCTCTTTCAGTCAGATGTCAAACTCCTGGCAAAGGCCCTGGCCCTGAGACTAAACAGAGTTATCTCCTCTATTGTCCACCCGGACCAGGCTTGTTTCATACCCCAGAGGTCAACCGCACTTAACATATGCAGACTATTTCTCAACCTCCAGTCGCCGGTGGACAATGGGGGAGATAGGGCAGCGCTGTCGTTAGACGCCCACAAGGCGTTTGACAGCATTGAATGGCAGTACCTGTGGGTGGCTATGGAGAACTTTGGCTTTGGAGAAGTATTCATCTCATGGGTAAAACTACTGTACAGCGCCCCCATAGCAGCAATTCGGGAGGCGGGCCAGGTATACCACCCCTTTCCCCTACATAGGGGTACTAGGCAGGGCTGCCCGCTGTCTCCCCTGGTTTTCGCCGTGGCCATTGAGCCACTGGCAGTCATGATCTGAGCCAACCCACGTATTAGAGGATTTCAGTACGGCACTATAGAAGAGAAAATCATGCATATGCTGATGATACCATGTTGCTGCTGGGGGACACTGCAGGATCTTTGAGTAAGGCCAGGTCCGACATTACTACCTTTGGCAGATTCTCCGGCTTAGTCATTAATTGGGCCAAGTCCTCCATGATGAGGCTGGACGAGTCTACTGGAGTGGTAGACCCCTTGACCCAACATACCCCAGTAGTTGAGTCTTTCAAATATCTGGGAGTCCACATTACAGCTAAACCTTTAGAGTATATTTCCCTTAATCTGCCCCCATTGTTCAACCGCATCCAGGAAAAAATTAAAGTATGGGTAAAATTTAAGCTCTCTGTAAAGGGCAGAATAAACATAATCAAGATCATCATTATGCCACAGCTTCTCTATGTACTACACAATACCCCCATGGTAGTTCCCCTAAAAATATTCAGGATTATCAACGCGATGTTCAGGTCCCTTATTTGGCTAAATAGGCCCCCACGAATCAAGCTAGAGCAACTCCAGAAACCAAAGGAGGCAGGGGGGATGGCATTGCCAAACCCCTGGCTGTACTACCTAGCTGGGCAGTTACAACATATTACTAGGGTGATGGCTGGGGGGGAGGTGGAGTCAACTGACAGAAAGGATCCCACAATTTCACTACTCTGCCGGGTCACGGGAACTACGGCGATAGCACAGGGGCTGGAGGCCCTGGCGTATGCCAAATCTAATAGAAGAAGGTGTGGAATAGAACAGGATGTTAGGGGTTTTACTAGTTTCAGTCCCATTTGGGATAATGGACGATATTCAGAACTTAAACTTTTACAAACAGGACCGAGGTAGAGGGCACACAGGGTCATGTACTTGAAACACATTTTTTTCCGGGGTAAACTGTGCTCTTTCGCTGAACTGCAATATACATTTGGTATACCGGAATCCATGTGGTTCAATTATATGCAGCTGAAGCATGCTATTGGGCAACAAACGGACGGAGAGCCGTGGGTTCTTTCTCCCTCGCCTGCCTTTCACCTTATGGCCGAGGTTTCCCATCTTAAGGGCTTTATCTCAAATTGCTATAGTATGCTGGCATCCATTTACTAAAGGGGACTCCCCATGAGAGTAATGAGTAGGTGGGAAAGGGATGTGGGTCCTTTTGAAGACACACAGTGGGAGGAGGTCCTGGAAGCAGTCCACTCATTTTCCCTCAGTGTCACCCAGCAACTGTCTCAACTGTATATAGTGCTACGAGCACAGTACGCATCTGCTAGATTACACAAAATGGGAGTAAGGGATGACCCATTGGGCACTAGGTGCTCCAGAAATCCAGGGGACCTCATTCATCTCCTCTCCTCCTCTGCACTAATACTGGATGGGGGTGGTGAACACCATTAACAGGGTGTTCCAGGCCGACATTCCAGTTGACCCTAGGCCATGTATACTGGGCATACTGGATGACGTTCTTAGCTTGGAAAAATATAGGCAGGTCATAGCCAGGGCACTATTTCAGGCCCGAAAGCTTATTCTAAAACATTGGAAATCGGAGGAACCCCCCCACGCTCAAGGAATGGATCGGACAGTTGGGTGACACTCTGAGACTGGAAAAGTATATCTTTCAACGCAGGGGCAGGCCCCATAAATTTAACGACCTGTGGGATCCGTGGCTGAGTACTCCGGGGCTCCCCCCGGTGGACTTAATAATGGACAGACTACTGCTGTAGGCTAAAAGATACGCTACCTATGTAATGTTACCCAGGGGATTGGTAGACAGAAGATTCTTACTGGGAAGGGTATGGACAGGTAATGTGCAGGTGAACAGATGTATGGGGTTAATAAACAATGTATTTGTGTTCTTTTTCTTGAAAATTACACTCTGTGTACACCAGATGTTGATGACTCTAGTTATGGAATTCTGTCTTCTGAGAAATCTGCTTGTTTGTTTCAAATAAACTTCTTTCTGATTAAAAAAAAAAAAAAAAGTAGTGTAGTGCAAAAAATGCCCTGGTCATGAAGGGTGTAAAATCTTCTGGAGCTTTATCGGTTAAGGCCTCATGCAAACAGGATGTTGTTGAAGCGTTGAAGCTGCTCCTAGGGGCGTCTGGTATTTTTTTTTCCTGCTTCTAAACTCACCTGCATGTTATTATCTGATAGGTTCTGTTTGTGGAACTTCTCCTGGCTTGAAGTAGAGTTGCCCCCACCAGGTGAGAGCAACCGTGCTCTAGGAACCTTTGCCTTTCAGCTTCCAAGCCATAAGGTGTAGCCTCTCGGGAGCTGGATACAGAAACTAATATATAAAACATATAAACTCACGCTAAGGCCTCAAATCAATAATCCTCTGCAGCTGCTGTACACCAAGTGTCACTGAGACACTTCCCCAATTAATATGTCAATATTTTATGGCGCTTACAGACCTCATAATATATACATCATATTGTGCTAAATAGTAAAAATTGCAAAAAAACACGATTAACCACTTCAGCCCCAGAAGGATTTCCCATTTTAGGACCAGAGCACTTTTTGCGGTTCGGCACTGCGTCGCTTAAACTGACAATTGCGTGGTCGTGCGACGTACCCAAACAAAATTTGCCTCCTTTTTTTCCCACAAATAGAGCTTTCTTTTGGTGGTATTTGATCACCTCTGCATCATTTCTGATCACTGCTATTAACAAAAAAAGAGCGACACTTTTGCAAAAAAACAATATTTCTTACTTTTTGCTAAAATACAAATCCAAAAAAAAAATTATAAAAAAACAAATGTATTCATCGGTTTTGGCTGATTTATATTCTTCCTCATATTTTTGGTAAAAAAAAAAATTGCAATTGGCGTTTATTTATTGGTTTGCACAAAAGTTGCAGCGTTTACAAACCATGATATTGATATTAATATGGAGGCAGACATGTCGGATATTTTTGAAACTTTTTTGGGATCAATGACATTTATACAGCGATCAGAAATTTAAATATCCACTGAGTACTGTATAAATGTCATTGGCAGTGAAGGGGTTAACCTGCAGGGGGCAGTGAAGGGGTTAAATGTGTTCCCTGGGTGTGTTCTAACTGTGAGGGAGCTAGGCTACCATGGGCACAAGAGATCTAACTGATCCCAGTGACAGGGATCAGTAGATCTTTTAAATGCCCACTGACAGATCGGGAAACCGCCGTGTTTACATTAGCAGTTGCCCGTTCTTTCTCTCTGCCAGGTCATCGCGGCTCACTGGCGGACATGGGCAGGGCTGCTGATAGAAATCGTGGGGCCCCGTACAGACTATTTGACAGCCCCCCCCGCAAGAAAGTATTAAAGCTATATTTTGCTAAAAATACAATAAAACTATTAGCAGACACAAATACAACATAACTCACAGAATTCCTGCTAAATCTAAAAGATAAAACGGAGTTAATAAATAAAAATGAAGATGAGATGAAAAAATATACAGGCTCCGGGATCAGAGGGATGGAGGGAGAGAAAAAAAGTTAAGCTCCATACACACTGGTAGTCATGAGTAAGAGGAGAAAGACCGCACAATCAAAGTCCCAGGAAAAGATTTATTGTGAATCATCCAAAAATAAACAAAGTAACAGGCAGAGGTGACAACACAGCTCCAAAAAGGGTTAACGCGTTTCACGGCTCTGTAGTCCGCTTAATCATAACCTTTGATGGTTATGATTAAGCGGACTACAGAGCCCTGAAACGCATTAACCCTTTTTGGAGCTGTGTTGTCACCTCTGCCTGTTACTTTGTTTATTTTTGGATGATTCACAATAAATCTTTTCCTGGGACTTTGATTGTGCGGTCTTTCTCCTCTTACTCATGACTACCTGGACTGGCGGCTGTTCGGACCTGCACCTAGCCTCAAGGATTGCACATTATTCCGCACCTGGAGCGGGCTCTCCACCTTCCTGTTTAGCTATCCA
>BLSH010172794.1:222514-247481 GCA_018402905.1 Glandirana rugosa
TTTAGGGGGGGGGGGGGCAAAAATATAAATGAGTGAGAAAAGGGAAAATAGCAATAGTGAAACCAACCAAAAGCATATAACTAAAGTAGAAGGGAAAGTCCAAACCATAAACTTTAAGCCAGGCCAGGGTCATCCACGGGAGATCAGTCAGAGGGAACTGGGGAGCAGGACAAAGCATAATAAACAAAAGTAAGCTGCAAAAAAGGTGCTGCCTAGAAATTAGTGGTGTGCAATAATTAATTAGTGTATAAAACATAGTGTGTAAAAACTATATGTAAAAACAGTGATCACAGTGGGAAAAGAGTGAGTAAATATAAAAACGGGGGGGGGGGGGATTTGACAGAATGATGATGCTAAATGAAACAAAGCTAGTATGCAAATAATCAGAAAAACTATTTGTCAATATAAATAAAAATCAAGCTCACAAACTGTATGTCCCATATGATTAGGCGAACTAATGAAACAGACAAGGTCAGTATACAATGCGCCCTCTGCTGCTCCTACTTTCATAGGGCTGCATGTGAGACAATCCTGTGTGGGGAAGTAACCAGTGCGGATGCCTTCAAGGGTGGACTGGCATTCCCGGTCTGAGTCATCTGTTCCCAGGACAAAGCATGATTCAGGGTTTGGGATGCAGGTTTCAGGATGCAGGTTTTCAAGATACAGGTTTTCAGGATACAGGTTTTCAGAGGCACAGGGAAGTAATACCAAGGTGAGCTAATACAGCACTCCCAGGTTTAAATACACTTCCAGCAAACAGTCTTAGTTGATGCTTGATTGCAGGAGATGATAACAGGTCCTGACTGCCGAGAGACACCTGCTGGTGGACACTGGAACTGCAGCCCCTAGTTCAGGGGGCTACAGTGCCACCAACTGGTGAAACCATTCCTAACAGGGGTAAGAGGAAAAAAAGTAAAGAAAAGGGTAATCATTGATAAGAAGCAACTTACTTAAACCCAAGCAAGTATCCAAAAACATATGATGTCCATCAAAGGTCTTGAGGACTAAATAAATACCACTAGGGCACAAAAAGACCTCTAGACAGGGGCGTCCAACATTATCCTGTGCCCCCCAATCAAGGGCAGACTGATTCTTCACTCCCCCCTGCCCCCTGTGTGATGCCGGAGCTGGCTTCACTCTCTAGGCTCCACATTAAAAAAAAATTGTGCACAGCCTCACCCGATGCTTACAATAACACCACTCACTGCACACTGCTGCCCGCCTGCTCCTCCTTCCCTCCCGTCCACCCCCGGTGCTTGCAATAACACCGCTCAAGGTGCACTGCTCCCCGCCGGCTCCTTCTTCCCTCATGTCCACTCCGGTGCTTGTACATGACATCACCTGGGATGGACGAGAAGAGCGGAGGAGCCGACGGGGAGCAGTAAGCCTTGAGCAGTGTTATTGCAAGCACTGGGGGTGGATGGGAGGGAAGGAGAAGCCAGCAGGCAGCAGCGTGCACTGATCAGTGTTATTGTAAGCATTGGGTGAGGTTGTGCACAATTTTTTTTTACTGTGGAGTCTAGAGAGTGAAACCAGTGCCGACATTGCGCGGGGGACGGGGGGAAGCAGAGTGGCAGCAGCAGCCAGTACAGATGTAGGGGGCCCGGGCCCCAACAGGACTGCAGGAGGCCCCATGATACTCTCCTGGCCCTCCACCCCAAACAGTGTCCCCCTGTTTCCTCCATCCACCACGGTGGCCCCCTGTGTCCTCCACCTCCCACGGTGTCCCCTGTGTCCTCCAACCCCTGTGTCCTCCCCCATGGTGTCCCCCTGTGTCCTCCACCCCCCCACGGGGTCCCCCTGTGTCCTCCAGCCTCCCATGGTAACCCCCTGTGTCCTCCCACCAAGGTGTCCCCCTGTGTCTTCCAACTCCCATGGTGTCCCCCACCCCCTACAGTGTCCCCCATGTCCTCCACCCCCCATGGTGTCCCCCTGAGTCCTCCACCCCCCACGATGTCCCCCTGTGTCCTCCACCCCCATAGTAACCCCCTGTGTCCCCCCGTGTCCACCCCCCATGGTGTCCCCCACACCCCAAGGTGTCCCCCATGTCCTCTACCCCCCACGGTGTCCCCCCCCCCCATACTGCATCCCTCTCTGTCCTCGGCGTCCCTCTCTGTCCTCATTATATATATACATATATATATATAAAAATTGTGTTTTATAGTTGGCCCCCCTACTTTTGTCCCTGTCCCCCCATGTGCCCCCCCTCCAAATATGTAATTTGGAGACGCCACTGCCTCTAGAAAGGGGAAAGAGAGGAAAGAGACAACTGAAATAGTATCACCAAAGTGAAATCACCATTTTAATTTAACATTACAATTCTGGCTTTAAGGAACACTTAAACAAAGAAAAAAAAAACAAGAAAACTGTAGTCAACCGCAGCTGTTTTTTTCAGATCAAGCAGAGGGAAAAAAATATGGAATCACTCAATTCTGAGGAAAATATTATGTAATCATTAAAAAAACACTACAGTACACTACTAGTACTTTGTTGCACCACCTCTGGCTTTTATAACAGCTTGAATTCTCTGAGGCATGGATTTAACTATCGACATACAATATTCTTCATCTTCAACTTTCTCTTATTGCAGTTGCCAAATCAGCTTTGCAGGGTGGGCCAAATGGCGGCTCCATGTCTGAATGGACACACAGAGCTGGGGCTTGGCTCTGGTGCACCCATAGCAAGCTGCTTGCTGTGGGGGCATTCGACAGGAGGGAGGGGCCAAGAGAGCCGGCGAGGGACCCAAGAAGAGGAGGCTCTGTACAAAACCACTGCATAGAGCAGGTAAGTATAACATGTTTGTTATTTTTAAAGAAAATAAAATGAGACTTTACAATCACATTAAATAACAAAAGCAAAGATGGCTAAATGTCTCTGTGTACATGGGACATACCGTATATACTTGTGTATAAGTCGACCCGTGTATAAGCCGACCCCCTACTTTTGCCCAAAAAATATGGGAAAACGTATTGACTCACGTATAAGCCTAAGTGGGAAATGCAGCAGCCACTGGTAAATTTCAAAAATAAAAATAGATACCAAAAAAAAAATTTGTACATTTAAAACTAACGTATTTCTGTATGTACCAAAAAGACATTACGGTATTTTTTTTAATGACAGGTCCTCTTTAGAAGAGATTTGGGGTCTAAAAGACCCCAAATCCGTCTAGGGACCCTAACATAGGAAGTGGCCATGTAATCGGGAGTGTGTGTGTGTATGTACAACTGTTTATTTTTTACAGTACAGTATACATACTTCCTATGTATTGAATAAGGCTGCTGTGTTCTTCACATATGCCAAATGCAAAGAAAAAAAAAAACAGTTTTCTCATTTGAATATCTGACCATATTAACCCTTATTGTTCACACAATAAGGGTTAATATGGTTAGTTAATCGAATTGCCAAACTGTTTTTTTTTCTTTACATTTTTACATATAAGAAGGACACGGCAGCCTTATTCCATTCATAGGAAGTGCCTGTGTCCTCTGCCCTTACCTTCAGCCCAGTCACGTCACAAGTGCGACTGAGCTTAAGTTCAGCCCTCCAGCAGGCTGTCAGCGGATGTGATGGCATCCCTAGAATGCTTCTCAGCCGCTGCGGGTGCCCGCGGAATGTGCCCTCGCGCTCGTACCGACACTGTTGACTGTTGTTGCGTATAAGACGAATCTCGGTTTTTTGACACAAAATCAGTGTCAAAAAACTCGGCATATACGCAAGTATATACAGTAGTTTAAATTTAAATGTATCTCATGATGGAAACAAATTCATCATTTATAATAGTTACTCATAATACCCCACCCCCATATATCCCTATGTTGAGTGATCAAATATCTTTCATCTACTTAAAAAGGGAGCAAAAGTGATTCAGGCTCAGATTCAGGCCTGGTGCCAATGTGGCCCTAAAGGGGTTGTAAAGTCTTGTTTTTTGTT
This sequence comes from Glandirana rugosa, assembly GCA_018402905.1. Taxonomy (NCBI): domain Eukaryota; kingdom Metazoa; phylum Chordata; class Amphibia; order Anura; family Ranidae; genus Glandirana; species Glandirana rugosa. The sequence goes on from BLSH010172794.1 coordinate 226,445, forward strand.
TTGTTTTAAATAATAAACATGTCATACTTGCCTCCTCTGTGCAAGGGTTTTTCACATAGTGGCCCCGATCCTCCTCTTCTAGGGTTCCTCTGCGATGCTCCTGGCTCCTACCCGCATTGAGTGCCCCCTCTGGGAAGCGCTTTCCCTGGGGGCACTCGTGCGGGCGCACTCCCATGTCCTCCTGCCGCGTCCATTGACACAGACAGTAGGACTCAGCCCCGCCCCCGGCTCCCGCATCATTGGATTTGATTGACAGCAGCAGGAGCCAATAGCTGCACTGCTATTACTCTATCCAATCAAGACCAGAGACACAGGCTAGGGCTGGTGTGCTCGTCCCCGTCGCTGGAAATACCGGATTCAGGTAAGTAAATGGGAGGCTCTGGGGGGCTGCTACATCACAGGAGTTTTTCCCCTTAATGCACAGAGTTCATTAAGGTGAAAAACCTTGAGGGTTTACAACTCCTTTAAAGTCATTGTAAACAATCACCTTGTAAACCCATTCAGTTTAAAAAAGAAATGAAAGGCAAAACATTTTTGTATAGATATAAAAGAAAATATTGTAAATACCCTTTTTTCCTTTTGTTTTCCCTCTGTTCTCAGCTGCATAGGAGCTGGGGGAGGAGAAGCAGCAGCACAATGAGCTTGCTAGTGAATGGCTGTGCAGCGGGGGGGGGCGTGTCTGGACAAATCTGATCATTAGAGGAGAGTACAACGAGTTCCCATCATAGCTAGAGAACCGACCAAGGTGTGCTCTCCTGCTTAGTGTGGTCAGTTTTTGATAGGAAAGTAGAGGGACTGGCAGGGACACCTGGGATTTCAAACAAAGGAAGCAATACAAAGAGAACAGGATACTTTCTCATATAAGTACATGGTACTGCAGCCACATATCAGGAATATGAAGTGTTGGGGTAACAAACGTTTTAAAGTGCATGTCTAAAAAGACTAGTGGTGAGGCAAGAAAGGACTTTCAACGGTACGCAATAAACTGAAAACAATATTAAAAATCATTTACAATTTAATTGAAAAATAATATATAAAAAATCCCTCTACCAAAGAGATAATGATATACAGGCATCACAAACAACTACATCAAAGCTGAAGTACAGCAGCTGGGGAAGTCTAGTCACCCCACATATGGGGAACAAAAACAGACTAGTCCAGCAATACTTTTACATGTTTCGCGGTGTTCCACTTCTTCAGAAAGACTTCAGTTTAACAAGATTTCTATAGAGACAAATAGAACATACATAAGTACATATACATTATTAGCACATTAAGCTAGAGCAACCTCATGCCCAAGCCAGAAAAAGGACCAAGGAAGAGGATCTATTTCATGTATTATATATTCTATGTGACGATTTGGAGGGTCCCACCACCCGTCCCCCGGGAAACCACCTACCAAAAGGACTTTGTTTTCAAAATCTCCTGCCCTAGGGGATGAGGGTGGAATTTTTCAAGAGCCAGAAATCTCAAAAACTCTGTGTTATAATTATGAATACTTTTTTCTTTTTAATTCTTTTAATTGATTTTCACTTTTAAATTACAAACCAGAGCCTATCGGGCATAATTAGGAATACTTGTCAAATGTCTGGACTCTCCAGATTTTCTGGGTTCATATCACTACCATGGTCTCTTATCTTTTGCTATAACATTATTTTTGGTTTTCCTACATAAAATGAGTTACACCCACGTGCAGATAAATAAAACATGCCCACTGTTTCACAAAACAAAAATGCTTTGAACGTAATAAATGAGGATTCCCAGATGTGTTGATAAATTTACAAAAGGAGCAATGTCGCAATGTCCACATTTAGCTGTCCCTCTTGGGTGGGGGCGACATGGGTCCATAAAGCCATCTCTAGAGCAACTGCCAGTAATTAACAATTCTTTCAATGATTCAAAATGTTAGATACGGTTGCTTATCTATGATTGGCACAATGATGGGATCCTCAATTAAAAGATGCCAATGGTATATTCTAATAGATTTGCTGAATACATTTTGCGATTAAGGTGAATTTTCCCAATATTTCTTCTTTTCTCCCTGAAACAGGAGTAAATCCTATAGGCAATTTTTTGGCCCTATGATATGGTTTCTTCAAGGATTTTTTGCTGTTCCCCATTTATAAAATCATTATATAAAACCAATCCCTTGTCTTAGCATGTAACACAAACACTGAATCATCAGAGCATTTTCTCCTGACACAGAGATACTGGCCTGTAGTTATTCCTTTGGTCACATGACTAGGGTTTACACTGTGTGTAATAGAGCATTTCCCACTATGAGTTTCCGGTAAAGACTCATGAAGATGGCCTCATAGTCAAAAGTAAGATTTTGTAAAAGTTAAATCGTTATGATTTCATTCCCTAATGAAGTCAACCAATAGGTATCTGTCCACAAACACAAATTTTTTGTCTAAGTACTGTACCCACATGCTCCCTTGGGAGTAGCTAGTAGTTGTGGTTCACCTTATAGCTGCCCTCAATCCCACCATATCTCACACATCCGTAGACACTGACCAGGCCGGAACTTGTTTTTTTTGTTGTTTTTTTTAGGGGAAATTACTTAGAGGGAAAAGGGGTAACTGTGGGATGCCCCAAGAATTATGGTACATGAACTCTATATACAGTCCTGTACATGCAGACTGCCCTTCTGCAGACTGTTACTCCTCGCCACTCTCCAGCACATCACTTACTGACCGTTTCTCCTACAATCCTCTCCCCAGCACTTCACTTTCCAGCTTGAAAGGAAATTTATTATGCTTCTCCACTCTTTTCTCTTCACCGCAGCTAGCACATGGTGAGGCCTACACTGTGTCAGCAGGACCTCAGGACCACCCATTACAGGCCAGGGATCACGAGCCCCTGAGTATGTAGTAAAGTACTCAAGCGTTAGCCGGGCCTTTGATGGACTACAATTCCCAGCCCATTCTTCTTCCAGGTCCCACTGACCTGCTTTTTCTCAGTGACACTCCTTCTCCTGACTGGCTCCCAAGGCTTCCACAGACTGTCCACTATTCCTCTCCCAGCCTGCTCCAGCACTTTCTCTTCCAGCTCCAGGGTCTGTCACTCACCAACACCTGTGGATCACTTTAAAGTCTCTCTCCTCCTGTAGCACCTCCGCTGTTTTCCTGTTCCCCTGTGCGATTCCAGGAATCACCTCCACTCCTGGCTGCACCCGAACCTCCAGGCCTCAAGTTCACCCCCCCAGATGGGGGCGACCTCCCAGGAAGAGACCTTCACAGCGCCTCGTGCTACATCTCAGACTTCCACCCGACTTCTCCTACACGATTGGGCTGACTCCGAGTATTTAACCACTTCTGGACCAATGCCGTCACCTGACGGTGGTCACTTTGCCGTTGTTATGTTAGCAGATAGCTACCATAACCCCGGTATTTTTTTTTTCAGCCGGCGATTCTGCACAAGATAAAAGTGGTCTCAGCGGCGGATTCAACACAAGATCGCTTTTATCAGAAGTGCCCCCACCCTCCCATCGGTTTCCGGTCATCTCCGCAGCTTACCGGACCCGCCAGCAGCAGCGGAGATGATATCTCCTAAATGGTGCACGTTTAGGAGATATTTACTGTACCTACGGGTAAGCCTTATTTTAGGCTTATCTGTAGGTGCAAGTTAACAAGGTAGGCTTTACTACAACTTTAATATGTTCCTAAAATGCTCCCACTTATCCTCAGTGTTCATTGTTTCTAGTATTTGGTCCCATTTAATATCTTGTAGTATTGAGTGCAGTTTACAAAAGTTGGCTCTTTTGAAATTTAGTGTTCTTGTACTACCCTTGTGCCTCCTTTTCCTATAATTTATTTTATTTATTTATTTATTTCAGGTACTTATATAGTGCTGTCTATTTATGCAGCGCTTTACATATATATATATATATTGTACATTTATGCTGAATGTAATTATCCTGTGATCACTGGATCCCAAGCTGTCCCTGATTTCCACATCTGTGATCAGATCTGTATCATTTGCAATTAATAGGTCTAGAAATGCATAATTTTTAGTCCGGGCAAACACCAATTGGCACATGAAGTTTTCCTGTAAGACATTTAAGAAATTACAGACCTTAAATGAGTGAGTTATTCCTACTGCTCAGTCAATATCTGGATAGTGGAAGTCCCCCATTATGATGACGTTGCCCTGGCTCGCCACCATTTCTACCTGTGACAGGAGATCCAACTCCTCATATTTCAGGTTAGGGGGTCTGTAGCATACCCCCACTATTAATTTCCCACTTGTTTCTTCTCTTTGAAGTTCCACCCATAGGGACTCCACCTCCCCCCCTTGCAATGTCATCCCTCATGCTCACCAGTAAATCATTTGATATACAGGCACACCACTCCCCATCTTCTACCCTTCCTGTCCCTTCAATACAAGGAATATTACTGGATAGTTCCCAGCCAGCATGTGAGCGTTCAAACCAATTTTCAGATGTTCCCAAGAAGTCAAACTCCTCCTTGTGTATTAGCAGCTCTAGATCTTCCATTTTGTTAGCTAGGCTCCTGGTATTTGTGTCTCTTAGTTTTGTACAGTTGCATATGTAGCGCTGCCCCCTTGAGGGTCGCGTGATAAGTCAACCCCCCTGGTTTCCCCGACTCTGAGGATCCTCTGCCACCCCTGACACACTGGGTTCACTCATGGTATCAGTTCGCCTTTAAATAGGACACAGCAAAGAAGCACACAGGTTGAAAAAATCAATGGTATTTCAAATTAAGGGGAACTCTGGGTTTAACAAATACAGTACCGTTGTATTATAATAGTTCACAGAAACAACCTACTGCAACTCTTACACTCTATAGTTCAGTGCAATAATACCAGCATAGATTTATTTGCTGTGCATGAGAGTGGGACACAGGAGAGCAGGGGAATGACTTCTGATAGTCAGACCACTCTCTACTACCCACTCCACTGGCAGTTGCCAAAGGAAAGTGAAAAAAAAACCCAAATACAACAGTTGGATAATCTATGAACAGGCCTAAACCAGAAAACTGCAAGTAATCAAGTACATCAATAGGCAATAGGCAATAATGACCAATAAATTCAGTCTGCTCTAATACAGAGAGTTCTTAGATGAATATAACTTATCAATGATTTGATCAATATTGAAGGCCTATAATAGGGGAGGGACAGACCAAAAGCTATGATGAATCAATGTTCTTTGATGAAAAGTTCCAATGATCTTCAGTAGTTTGAATGGTATATATTAACTGCAACTGCAAATATCATAAACAGGTTTCCTAGAAGTGCACTGTATGGATAACAAGTACTATGGCTGTAGCAATACAGAAGAAGCTTCACAGTGAACACTGACTTTTCTTGTGGAACTATGAGTAACAACAATCCAGTAAAGGGGTATAAATGCTTATGTTCAAACTTTCCTTCTGTGTGCTGGGATCTAGGCTCTGACTGTGGTGAAGATGTCTAGGCAGGTAATGTATACACAGTGTCTGCAGTAATGGGCTTCTGCCCGCTCACCCCACAGGACCAATAGATGAAGACGATGAGTCCACTGCTGTGGATGAAGATGAGGACAAGGATGGAGATGATGGTTTTCAATCGAGCTCTCTGGCTCTTAAGACCAGCTTCCACAACCCCTGTCCGCGGTTCTCCCCGGATTGATGGTCCAAACTGACAGCAGGAATCAGGAATAGACTCCGCTGACACAGTAGGCCACGTTCCCGCCACCATTCACACAGGGTCTTGCCTGATCAATCACCGCCATTCAGAGAGAGCGCGCTAGGCCCAGCCCACTGCTTAAATAATCTCTTCCACGAGGCAACTCTTTCCCTCAGAGCCTTTTCCTGCTGCACAGATAGATGGGAAATGTAGTTCTACTGCAGCGCAGCTTGAGAGCAAATCCGCAACAGCAAACGACAACCCCACAGTGTACTTCTCTGGCTCTTAATCAAAGTCACAGAATAATTCACAGGCACTAGGGGGAAACCCTATACCTGAAACCAGGAACGTCACCATTACCAGGAGTATGAAACCTGGCTCCTGGCTACACATATTATTTCCTCATTAGCTGCTCAGTGGCTGTAATTTTGTTTTGCCAGCCCACCTGCCCAGGGTTTAGGTATTATGTTTAGGTATTATGGTTATAGCAGCCTCCGACTTTCGCACACTGCTGGCCATCACTTCCTCTGATCCCTCCCCCCCCCCCACGCCACCTTGTTTAAAAGCCCCTCCAGCTTTTTGGCCATCTTCTCCCCCAACAGAGCTGCACCCTCACCATTAAGGTGCAGTCCACTGTTATATACTATAAAGCCGGTAGCTACTGAGAAATCAGCCCAGTTCTCCAGGAGCCCAAAACCCTCTTTCATGCACCAATTCCGCAGCCACTTGTTAAGTTCCCTAAGCTCTTGCTGCCTTTCTGGTGTGGCTTGAGGTACAGGCAGTATCTCTGAGAATACCACCTTAGAGGTCCTTTTCTTCAATATAGACCCTAATCCCCTGAAATAATTTTTTAGGACGCTCCACCTTCCTTCTAACTTTATCATTGGTACCAATGTGTACCATGGCAGCTGGGTCCTCCCCAGCTTCACCCAAGAATCTATCCTTTCGATCCACAATGTGCCAATGTGGTTGATATTCTGTTTCTATCATTTAAAATACACCTATGATAAAAAGTATAGACCCTTCATTTATTTGTAAGTGGGCAAACTTACAAAATCTGCAGGGGATCAAATAATTATTTTCCCCACCGTATGCAATACCTGGCTGATGCCCCAGGAAGCTGAAAATCACTGAAATAGACCCAGCTACTTCAATGATCTCCACTTGTTTCAGGTTCCCATGCTGAATGGACAAACTGATGTATTGTGAACACAGGGGGTCAGCTGCTCGGCACAGGCACCATTCAGAGAATGCTGTGCATTTTGTGAATGAATGCAAAGCATTCACTAATTGGACGAGGTGGAGAGTGTGATATCACTGTTCCACCTTTCTACCTTGTCCAATCAGAGAACAGTTTGCATGCATGCAGAAAATGAAAAGCATTCTGTGATGGCACTTGTGCCGAGTGACCGACCTCCTGTGTTCACAATACAGAAGAAAGGAGAGTTCACTGAAGTAGTGGTGTCTATTTCAGTGATTTCCAACTTTCAGGGACATCGGTAGGGGAAATACATTGTTACAAGCTGGACACAATGTAACTATGTATAATATAGCCATGCCTGGAATTATTCAAAGCTCATATAGTGTATATTGTAGTAAATGCCCATGTGGGTTATACTCTAATGCAAAAAAACAGGTGGTTATTGCTAGACATACATACCATTTATAGAGTTAAGCAAACACCTGGATGTTCGGGTTCGGCCGCACTTCGCGGAAACGTTCGGGTTCAGTACCGAACGTTACCCGAACTTGACCCCAGACCCCAAACCCCATTGAAGTCAATGGGGACCCGAACTTTTCGGCACAAAAATTACCGTAAAAAAGTACTGGAAAGTGCTAGAGGGCTGCAAGAGGAAGAAAAATGAGAGATGTTATTAGATCTGCAATCTTCCCTCAAAGCAGTAGTAATCTCTACCTAGTCCAGTATCAGATCGTTCTGTAATCAGATCGTTCTGTAATGCAGGATGAGAGATCGTTCTGTAATCAGATTGTTCTGTAATGCAGGATGAGAGATCGTTCTGTAAGCAGATCTTTCTGTAATGCAGGATGAGATGTTATTAGATCTGCAATCTGTCCCTCAAAGCGGTAGTAGTAATCTCTACCTAGTTATTATCACTGCACTCTGTCCCTCACAACAGTAGTAGTAATCTCTACCTAGTTATTAGATCTGCAATCTGTCCCTCACAATCTGTCCCTCACAGCGCCGGTAGCATCCTCTCCGTACACTAACCTGAGAGCATGTGACATGCAGCACTGTGACTCCAGCCTCATTTAGAGGCTGGGTCACATGATGCACTGGCCAATCACAGCCATGCCATTAGTAGGCATGGCTGTGATGGCTTCTAGGGAAAACCAGTGAAACACTTGTTGATTGGCTGCCCTGCAGCTATTCAACATGCGTGATAAAATACCAGAACCCAGAACCCGAACCCGGACTTTTTCTCAAACGTTCGGGTTCGGGACACGGACACCCGAAAGTTTGGTACGGACCCGAACTTTACAGTTCGGGTTCGCTAAAATATAACCGTATACCATTTGTAATTGACAAATTGAGCTACCATTAGCCGATACTCACCTTTCTGTAATTTTCCTTTCCTGATCTTCATGGCAGCACATACTGGGTTGTGACTCTGCCCCCACAACCTGATAGAATTGGTTAGCTATACATTTTAGAGGGAGAGACCCTGCAGCATTCTCTGTATCTATCACTTAAGAAAGGGCGGGATCTATGTGCTGCCATGAAGATGCGTCAGGAAAGGAAAGTTATGGAAAAGTGAGTATACAATTTTCCGTTTTCCTGGCGCATCATGGCAGCACACACTGGGTAATAACTCACCAGTCGGGTGGGTGCTAGAAAGTAACATTTATTAACGTGGAATTCTGCAGTTGTTAACTGAGCAAAATCCACTTTGTAGTGTGACATAAACGTGTTTCTTGATGACCAGGTTGTCGCTTTGCATATTGTTTCAGGAGATACTCTGCAATATGCTGCCCAGAAGGTTGCCACTGCCCTAGTAGAGTGAGCCCTGAGGCCCTTGGGTATCGGGAGTTGCTGAACTGAGTATGCTTTCTTTATGGTATTGATGAGCCATGATGCTATTGTGCGTGTTGATGCTTTTTGACCCTTCCTGAGACTATGAGGGATAATCAAAAGGTTGTTTATCTTCCTGAAGGAACTTGTGGCTGAAAGATAAGCATTGATCGTAGATTTTACATCTAAGGGATGTGGTTCACCTTGACTGTCAAGAAAGGTTAGTAGGCTTATGTCTCGATTAAAGTGAAAGGCAGTTGCTATCTTGGGAATAAAGCGGTCCGAAAGTCTTAGAATCACCCTATCTGGGTAAAAGACCAAGTAGGGCTCTTTTATTAGCAATGCCTGCAACTCGGAAACTCTTTTCACCGAAGTTATGATGATGAGAAAACTTATTTTCAATGTCCAGTCCCATAAAGAAATCAAGTCAACCGGGTGAAAAGGGAGACTTGAGAGTGCCTCCAGAACTACTGCCAGGTCCCATGTGGGAAATGTTGGTTTTCTTGGAGGTCGGATGTTCAAGCTTGTCCTCATGAATTAAATGACAAGGGGGTGCAAGGCCCATTTTATCCCGTCTTGGCAGATATGGCTGAGACTTGAACTTTCTGTGGGCTTGTACTTAAGCCTTTCTCCAAACCTGACTGAAGAAACTCCAGTATTAATTTTATTTCTGGAGACAATGGAATCCATGCCTTTTTTTAGCAAACATTTTCATATTCTGCCATAAGTGCTGTTAGTAGTGTTTTTTCTGGCTTGTAGTAAGGTAGAAATCACTTCCTGGGAACAACCTTGTTCTAAAAGTCTATTCTCCTCAACTTCCATGCCATCAAGTGCAGTCTCGCTGGATCTGGGTGTAGGAATTTGCCCTTAGAGAGAAGATCTGGTGTAACTGGAATAAGCAACGGGTTCCCTATGCTCAGTTGTCGCGAACCACGGTCTCCTCGGCCAAAAAGGGATTACCGATATCACTGTTGATGCCGATCTCCTGAGTCTGGATAGGAACCTTGCTATTAGAGGTGTTGGGGGAAAGATGTACCCCAGCTGGAACTCCCATGGATGGTGAAGGCAGTGTACTCCCTTGGCTGAGGGGTAAAAGGCTTTTGCTAGGTATCTCTGACATTTCAAATTTGCAGGTGTTGCTGCCAAGTCGATCTCTGGAACTCCCCAAGTCTTTTTTAGGAGGGAAAAGGCTTGCTAACTCAGGGACCAGGTGGTGGTCATAGAGCCCAGGATGCTCATACAGACTCTGGCTGGCAGAGAATTTGCTGTTAGCAGTCGCTTCATTTTTTGAACTAGACGGCCTATTTTCTCTTGAGGAAGTTCTATTATATTTGCCTTTGCCTGAAGTGTCGTGATTAGGATTTTCCGATGTTGGATGAGGGTCTGCTGAGTGTCAGCTAGAAGCAGGATGTCATCCATGTAGTGGTGGATTCTCAATCCTTTCTCCTTCAGGAAGGCAATTACTCGAAGTAGGATCTTTGTAAAGGTTCTTGGAGAAGTGGAAATCCCAAATGGCAAGCTTTGAAACTCAAAGTGTTGGCTGCTTACCGCAAAACAGAGAAATCTCTGATAGGTGGGATGTATAGGGACGTGAAGATAACGTCTGATAAATCTATGAACAGCATCCAGTCTCTTAAGTTTATTGCAAGTAAGATCAACTGAAGATTCAGCCTGAATCTTTTTGTTGAGATTTGTCAAATCCAAGTCCACGCGAAGGTCTCCCGTTATCTTCTTCACCAGGAATAGTGGGGAATAAAATCCCCTTCCTTTCTGGTTCGTCGGGACTTTTTGCTTGTTTTTGCAGTAGATCCATCACATATTCCAGCGACATTTTCCTTTTTTCCATTTTTGATGGTAGTCTGGTTGGTTGGAAATGGTCTCTTGGAAGTCTGCCTCTGAATTTCCATTTGTGTCCGAATTGAATGGTGGAAACTGTTCAAGGGTCTTTTATGTGATCCGCCCAAACCTGTACAAATAGCTTTAGTTTGAATCCCACCTTTACAGGTTGGATGGGCACATCTTCAAAAGTACTTCTGCTGATCCATTGCCAAGGAGGGTTATGGTTTTTGCAGTCTGAGAAAGGAAGGCTGGGTATTTCTCCAGTTCCTCTTGAACTCTTTCCCACGTCTATAGGATTTTGCTTCCCTGTATCTTTCAGGAAGGTTGCGCTTGAAATATGAGTTTTTTTTAGGTTTTTGTCTTCTCTCGGAGGGAATCAGACCCGACTTTCTGCCTGTCACCTTAGATATGGCGCCATCTAGTTTTGGCCCAAATAGATTGATCCTTCCCACAGTGAATTCTCAATGTTGGAGGACCATCCAGCAATCGCTCTGCCAACTGCTGCTGAGGCGATGGCTGGTCTGTAGGCGCCGCCTGCTGCTGAGTATGCTCTTTTTGGGTGGAGATCAATCTTCCAGTCGAGCACATCCCTGAATGTCACTGAATCTTCTATAGGCAAAGTTACATGTCTGGCCAGCCGCATTAAAGATGCATCAACGACCGGTGCATAAATTAATGGATTCACATTGGGTTCTTTTAGCAGGTATAATTTTGCTAACCTATTATTGAGGCTTGTCTTTTTGTCTGGCTTCTGCCACTCATCCTTAATAAGGTCCCCTAATTCATCAATAAACGGAAAAGATTCCGGTTCTTTTTTAAGGTACGGAAAGTACTTCCTGATTTTACGTGGTGTTTCTTTTGTTTCTTCCAAGCCGATTACGTCTTTAACCGATCTGACAAATGGTTCAACTAGTGTGAAATCGAATCCTGCTGAAACTTCCAAGTCACTTCACTGTCAGATGAGGAATCAGTTTGCGGTGTAGGGTGAGAAGTCCCAGGATAAGTGCTTTGAGCAGCCATCTGTCTTGGGAGCTGATGCCTCTAAGATTGTTTCTCACACTGATTCTCTGATGAGGTCTGTTACCTCTCTGGCATCTGACTCCTTCTCTTTGGTTGCCTCATTGAAGCATGTGCAGCAGGTTAGTTTATCTGAGAGGGCTGGTGCTCCACAAACCCAGCAAGCATTTGCAGCAGGACGGGTGCGATGACTGCCGTGGCAATGAGATGAATGGGATCTTCTATGGCCCGAATGGCGGTGGCACAAAGAGGATCTGTACCGCCTTCACCTAGATCACCCATGTGCCGATGTAGATGCATGACTTGAATGTTCTTTGCGCCTTGAATTTGATGATCTTGACTTGTTAGGGCTGTCCGGACACCATAGTGTTAGTGGCTGTACTCTCTTTTTCTAATTTTCGCTACTTACCCATCCAGGAGACCCCTTGCCTTACAGGCTGAGGGCGGTCTGTTTGAGCAGTGGCCTCCATGAGCAGTGAGAGAAAGGGTATTACACCTGCAGAATTAATAAGAATAGGATATAAAAAGATTCTACAAGAGAGCATAGAATCTTTACAGATAAGCAAGTAAGTAAATAGCAAGTGAAGGAGTACCTTGGGCAGCAGTGGTGGTTTCAGGAGCAGCAAAGACCTAGGTAACTTATGCAGAGAAAATGCCAGCTTTTTCAGAGACCAGCTGCAGCTTTTAAACTCGCCACCGCCGTTGCAGCGGAAGTGACGTCACTGCACATGCGTAGTAGCGATCTGCGGCATCTCGCACCATCTTGTAAAGGGCAAACGGGTTCCCTGCCGACATCACTTCCGGTTGCGAATGCGCGGTAGCGGCAAAAGCGAACGCCGCCATCTTTGAATAGGTCCTGCCATCCGTGGGACTACAATGCCCAGAGAAGCAAGAGAATCCAGTGCAGGGGAAAAAATGAAAGGATACTGGAGGGCCACTGCGGTATATCTAAGCCTATTTAAGGCTTGTATGCACCAGAGTCTTTCCATATTCCCCCTGAGACCACCAGATTGGGGTTCCTTTCATGTAGCTCCTTTAGAGACAGAACAGGATATGACTTCCATCCAGGAGAAGCAGAACCTGGTGGGGTGAAGTACGGTAAGGGGTTTTGCACGTATCCATCCATCCTGTCAGGTGAAGAAAAAAAAGAGAATGCTGCGGGTCTTTCCCTCTAAAATTTATAGCTAACCAATCCTATCAGGTTGTGGGGGCAAAGTCACAACGCAGCGTGTGCTGCCATGAAGATGCGTCAGGAAAAAGTGTTGGTAAATTTATCAAAAATTACCAAAAATGAACATGTGGGGGTTGATTTACTAAAGGCAAATAGGCCAATCACTTTGCAAGGGAGGTTGCACTTTGCAAGTGAATTTTTCCTTCAACAAAATAAAGTTGAACTCTAGCTAACACTTATAAGCCATTGCAACAACAGTTTTTTCCCTTTTGGGATAAAGGTTTTACATAAATGAATAAAAGCTGACCATTGTAAACACCTTTGTCAGTGGTAAATGGCTTGTCTCAATCCTCTAACAGTTACATTTATAGGATAGCGTGTCCTAATCAACAGCTGAAAACTGTGGAAAAAACCTAAAAAACTGGTAAGCTGTAATATAATAAATGTTTGCTTTTGGGGTTAATACCACTTTAAACATTGTAAAGATAGTGCGCTGAAACATAATCTTAGGGTCAGATCATGACATTTAGCCCCTGAACTAAATCTCTAGACAGTGTGCGGACATTAGTAGCATATGTTCTCAAAGTGTAAATTGCATTTTGGCCATTACGTTTCCAAGTAGGTGTCAGCTGGGTGAATTTTTTTTTCCAGTGACAGGTTTAAGTAAAAAAAAGATATGATCTAGAACAGTCTTATCTGCCAGACATGGGTACAGTAAAATATGTATTTTGTATTGGCAGACAGTTTTGTACAGTGTTTATTTCTGTTTTCTTTGGCACTGTGTAATGTAATGAGTTGAATATGCGTCATAGTGCTTAACAAATGTGTGCCACCCACATGATGGAAAAATAGAGATATGACTTTCATATTCTCATGCTGTACCTTCAGTAAATTCAACAACCTTGCTTAATAATTATGACAACTGTAATTAAATCAGACTTAATGATCACTCACCAATTGCATAATACAGTACTTTCCTTATGGCGTATCCCATGTCCTCTCAATAGCTCCGGCACCACCTGCCTACACATTTTCTTCTGAAAATGTCACAATGTCACAACTGACATCAATTAAAAAATGAAAGTGTATCAAAATGTAAGATAATTGTCTAATACAAAAATGTCAGCATGTTGCAGGCGCTTCAAGGATAGTTAACCACTTGCCGACCAGCTACTGTGTATAAACGGAGGCAGGTCGGCTCTCCTGCGCAAATTGCTGTAGCCATACATCGGTCTGTGAATGTGAAACTGTTTGTGCACGGGAGAGTGCCTGTGGGTCCATCGGATTCTATGTCCACCGTCAACCTGCGATCACGGTACACAGAGGCAGAACAAGGATCTCCCTATGTAAACAAGGCAGATCCCCATTCTGAGAGGGGACATCTCAGAGATCTGCTGTTCCCAGTGATCAGGAACAGCGATCTCTGTGGTGCTCCAGTAAGCCCAGCCCCCACACAGTTAGAATGCACCCAGGGAACACAGATAACCCCTTGATCACCCCCTAGTGTTAACCCCTTTCCTGCCAGTGTCATTTATACACTGATCACTGCATTTTTTTTAGCACTGATCAATGTAATAATGTCACTGGTCCTCGAAATGTGTCACTTAGGGTCAGATCCGATACAATGTCGCAGCCCCGCTAAAAATCGGATCGCTGCCATTAACAGTAAAAACATTTTTAAAAAAGTCCATAAATCTATCCCATAGTTTGTAGACGCAATAACTTTTGCATAAACCAATCAATATACACTTATTGCAATTTTTTTTAACCAAAAATATGTAGAAGAATATATATTGGCCTAAACCAATGAATACATTTGTTTTTTACATATTTTTTTTTGGATAGGTATTATAGCAGAAAGTAAAAAATATATATATTTTTTTTCAAAATTGTTGCTCTTTTTTTGTTTATAGCACAAAAAATAAAAAAACGCAGAGGTGTTCAAATACCACCAAAAGAAAGCTCTATTTGTGGGAAATGCCATGCCTTCTGCTTTCTGCCTGCTGTGTAAGACTTTTTTGATGACCAATACTGCTACACACCACTTTGATTACATCATGGAGATTGGCAATCTTTATCTTGGGAGTGCCACGTATGCCACGTTGGCGCTGAGCTTTGTATTATCTCAGCTCCCGGGACAGTCTAGTTTTAGGGCCCTGTCCCCACAGCATTTTTTAACACCTTATCTTAGTACATATTATCTCAAACATCCGCCCCTGAGGCAGTGTTCACACACGAAACGCGTTTGTCATGTAGGATGTAGTTTCATGCCTTTTAATAGGTTGCTATCTAGTTTTTATAATGACTAATCATGTATATCTTTACCAATTTCCGGATAATGTATATAATTGTATCCAATTCTGCCATGTGTTGCTGAGGTGTATATATATTATGAATTTCTGTTGTTATGCCTTGCGAGTGTGTATATATATATATATATATATATATATATGAAATATTTTTATATGTGTCATTTATGAATTTGTGCATTGTCACATTCATTTATGTTTAATAAATATGCCAATATACTATTTAATTATATCAAGTCTACAGCCTCATTTAAAGTCCCAAACTTCCTTTTTCCTTCCTTTTTTTTTCTAATTGAATTGTGATGGAGGCGCATTATATGTGCCTCATTTAAAATTCCACCTCCCCACCCTTAAAAAAAAATATATATATATATATATTTGTGGGAAAAAAAGGACGTACATTTTGTTTGGGTACAACATCACAAGACCGCGCAATTGTCAGTTAAAGTGTCACAGTGCCGAATCGCAGAAAATGGCTGGTCATTAAGGGGATAAATTCCTCCAGGGCTGAAGTGGTTAAAGTGGTTGTCCAGGCTTTTCCTAACTATGCTTAAACCTGCTCCCAGCCCCATTCTAAGCCTATTCAACTACCCTGTAATGATATGTATATTTACCTATACTTCAGGTACTTCAGTCCGGTCCCATGATCTCTCCAGTGGCCAGCTTCAGTGGAGAGAAGAGATCATCGACAATGGCTGCAAAGCCTATGCGGGGTAACATCACCCATGGCCTTGCTACAGGGCATCTGTTGTCAGTTGTCTTTCCTCTGCCCTGAAGCTGCTCCTGGGATCATGTGACCAAACTGGAGCGCCCTCAAAGTAGGTAAGTATACACATCTTCCTTTCAAAGAACAGTTAGAATAGGAACTATAATGGGGAAGGGAGTATGTTTAAGCATAGTTAGGAAAGGCCTGGACTTCCACTTTAGGTCAAGTTTAATTCAGCATTCCAGGTGCCTGGAATTTTTAAGTGCTGTGAAATGCATATATTTTCTAGGTTGATTGTCCCTGCCCCCTTTCAATTCCTAAACCTCAATATTGGCTCCTTGCTATGATAGTTAGCATCTTTGGCAAATAATGAAGCCTATGAGACAGAAGGGGATGGGCCTGACTCTTTAACCATCTACCCAGGAAGTATCTTCATATGTAAATTCCTGGACATTCTGTTTAAAGAGAAAGCAACCTATCATGCAGGCAACCAGAGTTGACTGCTATGTGCTGGCAGTGCCGATTTAGGTACACATTATGTACTGCAACTTGATCAATAGCTTGCCAGTAAAATTATTTGCATAGAAATGTAAACCTTTGACATTTAGGCCACTGACTTTTTTTGACGCTGACGTTCTATGTTGTTTTTTGCAGCTCTTCATGTTAGTCAATGGCCCCATAAAAACTCTGACGTTTTTTAGCTGTAGAGGGTGTCGGCGTTAGTGAGCTGAAACTAGAACCCACGGCCAGCGCGTTCTGAGGCTGTAACGTTTTGGCGTTGTTTGAGGCCGCAAAACGCTCACTAATGCCGTATCGGCATTTTTAGGTTGAAAAATAGCAGAGGATTTAAAAAAAAAAAAGCGCCTATTGACGCCGACGCTCACTAACGCTCATTATGGTCGATGCAAAACGCCAAAAAAACACAGATTTTTTCCTGACATCTTATTTGCTTATTTTTAAAACATACACCCGTGTGAATGAGGCCTTAAAAAATATTTTTTTTGTATATGCCTACTGTAATGGAATAGTATAGAAATTAAACCAGTGGTTGATGAAAAAAGTTCTTAAAATCCCACTACTTGTTAGCCTGTCCTCCTACTAGCTTAAATAATGAAACCCCTAGCGAATTTGGGTCAAATAAAGCTTGACTCCCAAAACCACTCTAGTGTCTTTTCTTTATTCAATATCCTTCATCTCCTCTCCAAAGAGTTGTAACCAAAAAGCAAAAAAAAAAGTAAAACCATATAGTGTAATGTGCTCAAAAACATACAGTATGTACAGCTTACACATCAAACTTGCTCATTCTCCAATGCTCCCTCCAGGTTAAGTATTCCCAGCAATATTTAACAGAGCTTTCACATGCACGAATATAAATAGCAACAATAGTGCAGCAAATTCACACAAAGAGACATTTATTTCACAAGCAAATGCTCAGATATGCAGAGAAATACAAAGTAACCAAATCCCAAGATGACAGAACGGGCACTTGTGAACGCTCTGGTATTATTGCTGGAAATACTTAAAGCGGATCTTCACTGCATCTGAGCACCACAAACCAAAAACACTATCGGGTTGATTTACTAAAACTAGAGCGTGCAAAATCTGGTGCAGCTGTGTCATGATAGCCAATCTTCTTCTAACTTCGGCTTGTTCAATTAAGCTTTGACAATAAAACCTGGAAGCTGATTGGTTTCTATAGAGTGCCGAACCATATGTTGCACTCTGTGGTTTTAGTAAATAAACCCCTATCTAATTCATGTTTAATATTCAAAGCAAACTCCTGGAATGTTTTGAAAAACATCACTCTGCAGGAAACACAGCTGTTATGAATAAAATTAATTTAACAGCTTGGTTGATATTGGCCAAGGGTGGCCGGATACTGGGATCCGCAATCCGTTGTGTTGATTTTTGGTGGCGCGTTGAGTGCGCCTAACCCAGAACTGGCTAGATGATGTACATGTACATCGCCATCATCCAGCCTGCCCGTGCCAGCCACCTGCAGTAAATGTACTGTGGGCGGTCAGCAAGTGGTTAACCACTTCAGCCCTGGAAAGATTTCCCATGTTAGGACCAGAGCACTTTTTGCGATTTGGCACTGCGTGGCTTTAACTGACAATTGCGCAGTCGTGCGACATTGTACCCAAACAAAATTTGCGTCCTTTTTTTCCCACAAATAGAGCTTTTTTTGGTGATATTTGATCACCTCTGTATCATTTCTGATCACAGCTATAAACAAAAAAAGAGCTACAATTTTGCAAAAAAAAAATAATGTTTCTTACTTTTTGCTAAAATACAAATAAAAAAATATATAAAAAAATAAATGTATTCATCGGTTTTGGCCGATTTATATTCTCCCTGGTAAAAAAAATCATAAACGGCGCTTATTGATTGGTTTGCGCAAAAGTTGCGGCGTTTAAAAACCATGAGAATTTCTGACGTTTTCACAATTTTTTTTTTTTACTGGTAATGGCGGCAATCTTCAATTTTTATCGGGACTTTGATATTGGGGTGGACAGTTCGGACATTTTTGACACTTTTTTGGGACCAATGACATTTATACAGCGATCAGAAATGTAAATAACCACTGATTACTGTATAAATGTCATTGGTAGTGAAGGGGTTAACCTGGGGTGGCAGTGAAGGGGTTCCCTGGGAGTGTTCGAACTGTGGGGGGGCGGGGGGGGGCTGGGCTGTCAGGGGCATAAGAGATCTACATTAAAGCAAGGAGATGACCGCACACATGCTGCACCGGTTTGCTGGAAAATGTTTGTAAATTTATTCAACAAGGTACATCACAAAGTGACAAGCATAATGACAGATACCGGCATGTCCATGGATGACAATGGGTTAACGCGTTTCACAGCGCTTACGTCTGCTTATTCATAAAGGGGCATAAGAGATCTAACTGATCCCAGTGACAGGGATCAGTAGATCTCTTAGATGCTGCCCGACAGCACGGGGAACCACCGTGTTTACACCGGTGGTTCCCCGCTTTTCTTCTATGGCAAGCAATTGCGGCTCGCCGGTGGACATTGGGTCCGCCCGAGCCGCAGGCACACTCCTGCAGAGTGCGGCGGGCACAAGAGCATGCCGGCGGTGGCCCGCTAGCCGCTCATGTGCGAGCTGCCATTTAAAGATGCCAATTTGCGGGGACGATGCCACTCTGCGGCAGTAAAAGTACGCGAGCCGGTCGGGAACCGGAATGACCATATTATAAAGGGTTTACTCATGAAATTGGATTCACAAATCACTTTGAGGTTTCTAAAGGCATATCACAGTGTCTCTGATTGACACATGGTACTAGAGCCACCTGTGCATTGCATGCAGGATCCTTTTCAGTTCTGTAAGTAAATGTCATCTTAATTTTTTTCAGAATAGCAGATAATGATAGACTTGAAAACATGTGAAAGGGAACCTAAAGATCCGCCAGCTGATTAAAAATGAGGAAGCATAATAGTAATAAGCAATATTTCACCAACAATAAATATATTTTAACCACTTCAGCCCAGGAAGGATTTGCCCCCTTCCTGACAAGAGCGCTTTTTGCGATTCAGCACTGCGTCATTTTAACTGACAATTTTGCAGTTGTACGCAGTTGTACCCAAACAAAATTGCCGTCCTTTTTTTCCCACAAATAGAGCTTTCTTTTGATGGTATTTAATCACCTCTGCATTTTTTATTTTTTGCGCTATAAACAAAAAAAGACCAACAACTTTTTGCTATAGTAAGGTAAAAAAAATGAATTTCTTCCTCAGTTTAGGCCGATATTTATTCTTCTACATATTTTTGGTAAAAAATCGCAATAGGCATATATTGATTAGGTTGTGCAAAAGTTATTGCAGCTACAAACTATGGGAATAGAGTTAAGGCATTTTTATATTTTTTTTCTTTTACTAGTATCAGGACTGTGATATTGCGGTGGACAGATCGGACACATTTGACACTTTTTTGGGACCAATGACATTTAAATAGCGATCAGAGCTAAAAATAGCCACTGATTACTGTATAAATGTCACTGGCAGGGAAGGGGTTAAACTGTAGGGGGCGATCAAGGGGTAAAGTGTGTTCCATCACTGTGTTCTAACTGTGTGGGGGCTGGGCTGGCCGGGGTATGATAGATCTAACTGTTCCCGATTACTGGGAACAGTAGATCTGTCATATGTCCCCTGTCAGAACGGAGATCCGCCGCGTTTACACTGGCAGATCTCAGTTCTGCCTCTGTAACACGCGATCGCGGGTCGCCGGTGGACATAGAGTCCACCTGTCCCGCAGGCACGCTCATGCAGCGTGCGTGAGAGCGCACCGGCGGCAGCACGCTCCTGCCCGCAACTGCAGCTGCGCGAGCCGCTGTACAGCTACGCGATTCGCGCAGCAGTGCCAACCTGCTGCCGTATTGTGACGGCGGCTGGTCGCCAACTGGTTAAACATTTTTTTTTTCCCATAAGAAACATTTTCATTTGAATAAAGAAAACATATACAAAATCACAATACATTCTCTTTAACCACAACAGTACCTGGCACGAAAACCCCCTTCCTGTCCAGGCCATTTTTCAGCTTTCAGCGCTATCACACTTTGAATGACAATTACTCAGTCATGCAACACGGTACCCATATGAAATTTGCGTCCTTTTTTTCACACAAATAGAGCTTTCTTTTGGTGGTATTTAATCACTAGGAGGGGGTGCATTTTTTGTGCTATAAATAAAAAAAGATTGACATTTTTTTGAAAAAATGCCTTTTTCTTTGTTTCGGTCATAAAATTTTGCAAATTAGTAATTTTTCTTTGTAAATTTTGGCCAAAATTTATACTGCTACCTATCTTTGGTAAAAATAACCCAAATAAGTGTATATTATTTGGTCCTT
This sequence comes from Glandirana rugosa, assembly GCA_018402905.1. Classification (NCBI taxonomy): domain Eukaryota; kingdom Metazoa; phylum Chordata; class Amphibia; order Anura; family Ranidae; genus Glandirana; species Glandirana rugosa. The sequence continues at coordinate 247,009 of BLSH010172794.1, forward strand.
GTGAAAGTTATAGAGTCTAGAAGCTATGGTGCCAATCATTGAAAATTGATCAGATCTGATCACACCTGATATACTGACAGCCTATCTCATTTCTTGAGACCCTAACAAGCCAGGAAAGTAAAATTACCCCCCAAATGACCCCTTTTTGGAAAGTAGACATTCCAAGGTATTTAGTAAGAGGCATGGTGAATTTTTTGAAGCTGTAATTTTTTCCCACAATTCTTTGCAAAATGAAGATTTTTTTTTTCTTTTTTTTTTTTTTCACAAAATTGTCATTGTAACAGGTTATTTCTCACACACAGCATATGCATACCCCAAATTACACCCCAAAACAAATTCTTCTGCTCCTCCTGAGTATGGCGATATCACATGTCTGAGACTTTTTCACAGCCTGGCCACATACAGAGGCTCAACATGCAGGGAGCGCCGTCAGGTATTCTAGGGACATAAATTACACATCTAATGTCATGACG
>BLSH010172794.1:261484-284056 GCA_018402905.1 Glandirana rugosa
TATACACCTCTCGAATAGTTAATCACTCCACCAAAAGGAGGTACAAATCTTTTGCCCCCCCTTCTTTTCAACATTCAACACACGCCGAAAACGTTCACAATCCCTATTATTCCCGGTAATAAGTAAACAACTTCCAATCTCCCTCAACCCGTTTGTAATTAGGAACCCTAACTCCACCACTAATCACAACTCGCTTGGGCCTGACATTGCAAGCCCAGGCATGGCTTGAAAGCCCACAGGCACCGTGCCTGGGCCTGGGCCTGTAAAGTTTTTAGCAAGCCCAAGCCAGGCCCCAAGACGATAAAATGAGGTGCACAACTCTTCGACGTCCCGTCGGTTAGCCCGAACGATTTTTGAAATGTCCGGGTCCGGGTCCGTGCCACGGACACCCGAAAGTTCGGTACGGACCCGAACGTTACAGTCCGGGTTCGCTCAACACTAATCACCACCTCAATCCCAAGGATTAATGTTTGCCCAACTCCCTCTAACCTTCAACAAATGAATAATGGCCCTTATTATCCCTAACACTTGCAAAAGCCGCACACAACTTACAACTTTTCTTCCCCCCCGTTTTCTAAACATGGAGGAAAACCACCTCACTAATTGATAAGCTCTCCACATATACCCACAAATACCCACTCAATACTAAGACATTCTAAGGGACAATCCACCTACCCTTACGTCGCCTTCTACTCACCCCCAAGAGATTCAATATTCAATATTACTAACGTGAACATTAATTTAAACTTTACTCCATTTACTAATACCTTCAGGGTGGTTCTGGCAATCAACCTGAAGGCAAAACATATAATCCTTGAATTGTTCAAGTTCTGACATCCAGAATTGTTTAATCTTTTCTCACTTCTGGATCTTCCTTCTTTTTCTTTTCACATCATCCTTTCTCTATAACTTATCTAACTATCCCTTCTTTGTTTCCCCTCTCCCTCCCCACCGACTCACCCACCGCTTTCCATGGCCTACTCCGGACTAGGTATCTCCCCAGACCTAATATCCCACAACGTGAACAGACTCAACATCCCCGAAAAGCGACATAAAATTCTCAGGGAACTACACAAAAGAAAACCCAAAATAGTTCTACTCCAAGAGACTCATTTTAAAGAATCCCAAATTCCTAAACTAACAAATAAATACTTTACACAGGCTTTTCACACTACTAACAAAGCAGCTAAGACTAAAGGGGTCTCTATACTTTTGAGCAAAAATGCCTCCTTCCAAATAGAACAACAGCACACAGATATCAATGGAAGGTACATCTTCCTAAAAGGCACCCTTAATGGGAAACCGACGACCATCGCAAACGTGTACTTCCCCCAACAAGGCACACATTTCCTTTTGTCGGCATGTCACAGACGAACTTAAAAGTTTTGCCAGAGGGCGTATAATTATGGGAGGCGATTTCAACATACCTCTTAACCCTATCCAGGACACGTCCTCTGGACAAACCTACCTAGCATACAAAATTCTTAAAAACATTAAGGCACTTTTACAATCCCTGAGTCTGGTAGATACTTGGAGATCCTTGCACCCCACCACCAAGGACTTTACATTTTATTCGGCACCCCACAAGCGATACACCAGGATAGATCATATATTTATCTCTCAGAGAGATTTACCTGAGGTATCTAGAGCAGAAATAGGCACAATCACACTTTCTGACCATGCGCCCATTTCAGTGTCATTCTTGACGCAGAAACCCACAAAGAAAAATTTTAATTGGAGGCTGAATGCAGCCCTGCTGACCGATCAGGAGACTCAGGACAGTATTAGCACCTCTTTTACTGAATATTTCAACCTGAACAATACCCCAGACCTTTCACCTATGATAATATGGGAAGCTCACAAAAGTGTTTTTAGAGGAGAATTTATCAAGATAGGCACCAGGAAAAAGAGGGAAAGAGAAAAAAACTTGGAAAATGTAATTAACACTCTTGAAACACAACACAAACATTCATTATCACTGGCAGTAGAACAGGAATTAATAGACAGAAGGAAAGCGCTACAAGGTATATTAGACCACAACCAAAGAAGAGCACTTTATCTGAAAAAATCAATTTACTAAAAGCGGCAAATACCTCCCTAGAGCTCTTAAAGAATCACAGTACGCAGGCAACATACACTGCATACGGGACAAGCAAGGCAAACTTGTATATGACTCAGAAACTATAGCTCAACAATTCTATAATTTCTATTCAAAGCTGTACAACCTTCCTCCACAGAACAAACCGGCAGAATGCACCGGTACTAGAGAACAAGTCATACAAAAATTCCTTACCGATAGCAAAATCCCTAAACTCTCTGCTAGTAAAACACTATCCCTCAACCAATCCATCACAAATGAACAAGTCACTTCTGCCATCTTAGATATGAAAACAGGTAAAAGTCCAGGCCCAGACGGCTTCACGTCGATATATTACAGAACATTCGAAAAAATTCTAAACAAACCCCTTACTTTAGCCTTCAACCACCTGACTCACAACCAGACCCTCCCCCCTCAAGATTTTGCTCTTGCCCACATTACGGTTATCCCTAAAAAAAGACAAGGACCCAACTGACTGTACAAATTATAGACCCATTTCATTACTAAACCTTGACCTCAAAATTCTTGCAAAAATTCTGGCTAACAGGATCAAACCCATTTTAAGTAAATTTATTGGATCAGACCAGGTAGGTTTCATGCCTGGCAGAGAGGCCAGAGACAACATCATAAAATCGTTAAATCTGATTCATAGAGCGCACTTAGACAAAGTGGAAGCCATGCTACTGTCAACTGACGCTGAAAAAGCGTTTGACAGAATCGCTTGGGATTACATGATGACTACTTGCAAATTTATTGGACTTGGTGAGAAAATAATGAATTGGATCAATAACTTATATTCCAACCCTAGTGCTAGAATCAGAGTTAACGACACCTTTTCAGACCCGATTCAAATTAAAAATGGGACTCGACAGGGATGCCCACTATCCCCAATCCTCTTCATTATTACATTAGAACCCCTAATCAGAATCATCAACTTACAACCAGACATACATGGGATAAAGATTGATGGAACAGAATATAAAACTGCAGCCTACGCAGATGATGTGCTGTTTTTCATCTCCCAACCTCATATCACCATCCCCAATCTAAACAAATGGTTCCAACTGTTTAGATATATTGCAAACTTTAAAATTAACCACAAAAAATCGGAAGCCATGAACCTCTCCCTGAGCATATCGATAGCGGAACTAACTAACAAAAATTGCCCATATAAATGGGAAAATACCGGTCTCCAATATTTAGGAATAAGATTAACCCCTAAATTAGACCAAATTTATGCCCAGAATTTCCTACCCATACTTGGAAAAATAGGGAAAGATCTCAATGGTTGGAACCCTAAAAAATTTTCGTGGTTCGGCAGGGCTGCCATATTAAAAATGGTTATCCTCCCCAGACTAATGTACCTATTTCACGCACTTCCAATAACGCTTCCACGAGCCTTTTCCTAAACTTAACGCACAAACAGAGAAAATTTCTATGGGCAGACAAAAAACCGAGAATTAATCTGAACCTTCTCCACCTAGACAAAATAAAAGGAGGACTGGGTGTACCCAACTATAAGAAATATTACTTTGCAACGCACCTAACAAGAATCATTGACTGGCATTGCCATCATGAGAATAAAGATTGGGTTAAGCTTGAGGTAAGCGGACAGAATAACCCAATCCACTTTCTACCATGGTCAAACCCCAAAAATTACCCTTCTAACATAGCAAATCATCCTTTGATATCCACCACGTTGAATATTTTCCACAAAATCATCTTATCGCACAATATCTCTTCCTCACCAAGCCCATTGACCCCAATACTTCAAAACCCAGATTTCATACCAGGGATAAATACGTTTAATCTTACCCCACTGGCCTCCAACAATCCCCTACTTGTTCGACATTGCATTTCCAGGGGTAAAATTAAAAACATTTCTGAGCTAAGTCAACTGTTTATCCAGAACCAACTGCCATTCTGGAACTACATTCAGATTCACGATTTTATCCAGAATAATAAACAAAAAAAAGCATTGATGAGAGACCTTACATGCTTTTAAAAAATATGCCTAGACCAGAAGCCTATAAGTAATTGCACTTCCATGACATATAAATGGCTGGCTCAGCCTCCCTCCGAGAGAACAGATGTTTGTAAAACACGTTGGGAAAAAGATCTAAAAATTACAATTTCTAACAAACAATGGGAGAAAGCAGCAGTCTTTACCCATAAATGCTCAATCAGCACGAAACTGCAAGAGAATGCTTATAAGATTCGCACCCAATGGTACATTACACCAGTTAAGCTTAAATCATGGAACAATCTGCTCTTGGATGGATGCTGGAGATGCCATAAAGAAAGGGGCACCTTCCTACACATTTGGTGGGAATGCGCACCTATACAAGCATTCTGGAACAGGGTCATATACTGGATAAAAAATACCACTAATACCAACCTTACCCTGGACGCCGCATGTTACCTTCTACATATAAATAATGCCTCTTACAAATCCTATAAAAACTGTCTAACCAGACATCTTCTCAACGCTGCCGAAGCACTCATTCCACTCCATTGGAAAACGTCAACTATCCCCTCAATTAAAGACTGGATAGATAAAGTTAATTACATCGGACATATGGAAGAGACAGTTGCAATCAAGAGAGATTCAACTGGACAACTCCACACTCTCTGGAGACAATGGTTTATATTCACGCACACAGAGATTTACAAAAACCTCTTCAGCTGATTCATTCCCTGTCCGGCTTCATAATCCGTTACCCACACAGCCAATCTGTTCCCCACCCCAATACCTTTTCCTAATCTTAACCTTATTCCTTTCCTACTTTACCTTACTCTTAGACTCTCCTTTTCAACTATATCCAATCTAAATATATGTCTAGATGATGTATCTGTGCTCGGATCTGATATTACCTTTGATGAACAATGTTAAATTAACATTTCTTATATTGTTCGTTGTTACTCTTGTAGCCCTGATGGCTATATATTTGAGCACTATTTTCACACTTATTTCAAGACTCATGTACATTGTAACATATAACTGTCATGCCTTTTTTCTTTATCAATAAACATATTGTGAAAAAAAAAAAAAAAGAATCTGTGGCAAGACTTGAACATTTCTGTTCACAGATGCTCTCCATCCAATCTGACAGAGCTTGAGCTATTTTGCAACAAAGAATGGACAAAAATGTCACTCTCTAGATGTGCAAAGCTGGTAGAGACATCCCCAAAAAGATTTGCAGCTGTTATTGCAGTGAAAGGCGGTTCTACAAAGTATTGACAGGGGGGCTGAATACAATTGCACACCACACTTTTCACATTTCTAAAACATTTTGAAAACCATTTATCATTTTCCTTCCACTTCACAATTATGTGCCACTTTGTGTTGGTCTATCACATAAAATCCCAATAAAATACATTTACATTTTTGGTTCAAACATGACAAAATGTGGAATATCAAGGGGTATGAATACTTTTTCAAGGCACTGTATATTGCTATTCACCATTTCTTATATGTGATGGCTGCATTCATTTTCTTTTTAGGTTTTCTTTCTTCTATTTTCACCGGGTGATCCAGCCAGTAAGTCTGTTGTTTTACAAAAGAACCAGCACTCCAGCAGAATATATTATTTACAGAGATGAGACAAAGCATAAGAAAATAAGAGAGTATAATATAATAGAAAAACAATAGAACAGAATAGATTAAAATAGAATATATAACCATCTTTTGAAATTCAAATTTTGAATAGAATGAATACAAATAGAAAAGATTAGAATAGAAAAGAACAGAATAGAGAACATAAGAATAGAATAGAATAGAAAAACAATAGAATAGAATAAAAATAGAATATATAATCATTTTCCGAATGTCAAATTTCAAACAGAATAAATTAGAATAGAATAGAAAAGAATAGAATAGAACATAAGAGGATACAATAGAATAAAATAGAAAAACAATAGAAAATAATATAATAAAATAGAAAGAATATAATATTTAACAATCTTCCGAAATTCAAATTTTTAATTTTTTAGAATCTGATAGAAATATTTTGAATCCAATAGAAATTCTTCAAATCCGATGAAAATTTTTCGAATGGGGTAGAATTCTTTCGAATGCGATAGAATTTTATTGGTATAAATATAACAATCTTATGAAATTTGAATTTAAAATAGAACGAACCCCAATTTCGAATAAACTGAAATTGAACTCGAATAGAAAAGATTATAATAAAATAGAAAATAGTAGAATAGAATAGAAAATAAAAGAATCAAATAGAAAATTATAGAATAGAAAAACAATAGAACAGAATAGATTAAAAATAGAACCATCTTCCGAAATTTGAATTTCGAATGGAATGAATACAAATAGAAAAGATATAGAAACTAATAGAATAGAATAGAGAATATGAGAATGGAATAGAAAGGAATAGAAAACGAATAGAACAGAATAGAATAAAATAGTATATATATATATATATATATATATATATACATAACCATTTTCTGAAATGTGAATTTCGAAATTAATGAGTTAAAATTTCAATTTCAATAGAAAGGTTAGAAAAGAATAGAATAGAACATAAGAGAATACAATAGAATAGAAAAGAATAGAATAGAACAATAGAAAGTAATACTGTACAATAAAACAGAAAGAATATAATATATAACAATATTCCGAAATTCAAAAGTTTTAATTTTTTCAAATGCGGTGGAATTTTATTGGTATAATATATAACAATCTTCTGAAATTCGAATTTTGAATAGGATGAATTCCAATTTTGAATAGACTGAAATTGAACTTGAATAGAAAAGATTACAATAGAATACAAAATAACAGAATAGAATATAAAATAAGAACATAAAATAGAGAATTATAGAATAGAAAAATAATAGAACAGAATAGATTAAAATAGAATATATAAACATCTTTCGAAATTTGAATTTCGAATAGAATGAATACAAATAGAAAAGATTACAATAGAATAGAAAAGAATAAAATAGAGAATACGAGAATAGAATAGAAAAGAATAGAATAGAAAAACAATAGAACAGAATAGAATAAAAAAAATATATATATATATATAATCATTTTCTGAAATTTAAGTTTAGAATAGAATGAATTCAAATTCGAATTTCAATAGAAAAGGTTAGAAAGAATAAAATAGAACATAAGAGAACACAATAGAATAGAAAAGAATAGAATAGAAAAACAATAGAAAAGAATACTGTATAATAAAACAGAAAGAATATAATATATAACAATCTTCCGAAATTCAAATTTTTGATTTGTTCAAATCCAGTAGAAATTTTTTGAATGCGGTAGAATATTTTTGAATGCAGTAGAATTTTATTGGTATAATATATAGCAATCTACCGAAATTCAAATTTCGAATAGAATGAATTCCAATTTCGAATAGACTGAAATTAAACTTGAATAGAAAAGATAATAGAATAGGAAATAATAGAATAGAATAGAAAATACTAGAATAAAATAGAATTTTTTCAAAACTGATAGAAACTTTTCAAATCTATTCGAAATTCGAATTTCGGAAGATTGTTATATATTATATTCTTTCTGTTTTATTATACAGTATTCTTTTCTATTGTTTTTTATATTCTATTTTTTTCTATTCTATTGTATTATTTTATGTTCTATTCTTTTCTAACCTTTTCTATTGAAATTTGAATTCATTCTATGCGAAATTTAAATTTCGATTTCAACTTCAGTCTATTCGAAATTTGAATAGAATGAATTCCAATTTTGAGTAGACTGAATTTGAATTCCAATAGAGAAGATTAGAATAGAATAGACAATAATAGAAAAGAATAGAATAGAAAATAAGAGAATAAAATAGAAAATAATAGAATAGAAAAACAATAGAACAGAAGATTAAAATATAATATATAACCATCTTTCGAAATTCAAATTTCGAATAGAATAAATTTGAATTTGAATAAAAAAGGTAAGAATAGAAAAGAAAATAATGGAAAAGAACATAAGAGAATACAATAGAATAGAAAAGAATAGAATAGAAAAACAGTAAAAAAAAGAATATAATAAAATAGAAAGAATATAATATATAAAAATCTTCCAAAATTCGAATTCTGCATTTTTTAAAATTCGGTAGAAATTTTTTGAATGCAATAGATTTTTTTGGAATGTGGTAGAATTTTTTGGAATGTGGTCGATTTTTTTTGAATGCGGACGATTTTTTTTAAATTTTACTGAATCTGGTCAAATTTTTTCAAATTCAAATACGAAATGAATCCCGAAAACAAATGTAACGAATGCAACAAATTCAAATAAACAAAATTAGTTAAATAACGGATCAAAACTAAACTAAGGAAATTATCCCCTTGTGGCAGGGCGTTGGGGATCTTCTTCCTGCACTCACTGTCACAATTCAAAGAGACAGCGATTGTTCAGGACTTCCCCACACGGCCATGTCATTCATTCACAGATCCCCATGAATCAATGGACTACAAGTACCAACAGCCTTTGCGGCTGAGGGCTTGTAGTTCTCAATGAACTACCAAGGCACCGATGAGCACCCTAGGTAGTTCATTGAGCTTCCTGTCAGTGTGCAACTGCCTACCCATATCGGAGGTACGAGCAGACATCTACACAGACAGTCTGCAGGAGCTGGCATTACACCCACAATGTGCTGATCATGGGTATAATGCTTTACAGGCTCCTAACAAAAAAAAAATAATAAATGCACATTGTTTTACTTGCAAAAAAATAGCATTTATATATATATTTTTTGTAAAGATAAACTTATCCTTTAATTAAGGGAAGGTTTAAAAAATACAACATCTTTCTACTTTATAGCCAGAAAATATGAAAGATTGCGTTTTAATATGTTATATTTTTGTATTCAGGTAGCGCTTCAGGTTCCTTTTTACATGTTTTCATTCATCTCTTTTAAATCCTGCAAAAAACCTACCTTTACAGACCTCACTAGCTGAACCTCCAATTTTCTCACAAAACATCAGCAGTGATCCATTTATCGGAAGGCAAAGATTTCAATCAAACAAACAGTGCCTCCAAGCAAACTGCATCTGCCAGTTGTCACTTTAGTTAAGCTATTGTTTCATGTATAAAATCCTTATTTGTACAACAAGGATTATATTAACAAATGTAGAAGATATAAAGCAACAATTTAAACTAAAAAAAAAATCATAAAAGGGACCTCAAAACATTATAGATTTTCTTTAGAATGAATACAGTTGCATTGCGTGTAGATCAGTGGTTCTCAACTCCTGTCCTCAGGACCCACCAACAGGCCAGATTTTAAGTATTACCTTGGGGAGATGCAGACTAGAATACTGCAATCACTGAGCAGCAAATGATGTCACCTGTGATGTATTTCAGTTATCCTGCAAACCTGGCCTGTTGGGGGGGGGTCCCGAGAACCGGAGTTGAGAACCACTGGTGTAGATGATCTAGTGTATAGTCATCCGATGCCAGTAGCACTGATGTTCTTAATGATGTGATCCTCAGATATGTTTCCATGACTAGGTTTTCTGAAAATATGGTGGACGAACCAATTTTCCCAGTAGTTTAAGCTCCTTGGGGATTCCCAGTAGTGCTAAAAGAAATGATTGTAAAACATCTTGACAAGATGGAAAGACAAGGCATGATTATCAAATGTAATGAACCCTAGTGAACCCTAAAATTAGAAATTAAAAGGCCATTCAGCCAAAGATGAAAAAGGGTAAAATGAGAAGACTTTCAAATGCCTATTCTGGAAGATATGAGTAGCAACATACTTTAGTGTATATCAGGTCAGGATATTGGCAAATAAAGCTAGATACAAAAGTACCTTACAACATTTAACACATAACATGGAAGGTGAGATGAAACATATTCAGGACATAAAAGGCTATTCTGTTATACATTTGGTAGCACTATGAAAGAAAAAAAAAATAACTGCAATTTGAAAGTCATGTTTGAAAAGTTCATAAAAAAGGAGTGAAAGGTTTGGTAAGTACTATTTTAGTAAGAGATGCATCATAGTGGGCTAAGTCAACCCTGGAATGTTATACAGCTTAGGGAAGTCACAATACAGTCCGAAGTCCCTATCTGCACAATTGTCAATGTAATCTTTTAGATGTACATGTAGGGACATCTACTTCATGTAAATAAACCTGCTAATGTGTGTTTATGCATTAAAGTATTCAATGTAGTGTTTGGAATTATAAGTGTACATGCTAGCAGCCATATTTGCTTATTACATATACTGTGCATGTTCCACTTCTTCCTTAGGAAGCGTTCATTGTGCTGTAGCTTTCTGGTATACAGGGTGGGCCATTTATATGGATACACCTTAATAAAATGGGAATGGTTGGTGATATTAACTTCCTGTTTGTGGCACATTAGTATATGTGAGGGGGGAAACTTTTCAAGATGGGTGGTGACCATGGCGGCCTTTTTGAAGTCAGACATTTTGAATCCAACTTTTGTTTTTTCAATAGGAAGATGTGACACATCAAACTTATTGGGAATTTCACAAGAAAAACAATGGTGTGCTTGGTTTTAACGTAACTTTATTCTTTCATGAGTTATTTACAAGTTTCTGACCACTTATAAAATGTGTTCAATGTGCTGCCCATTGTGTTGGATTGTCAATGCAACCCTCTTCTCCCACTCTTCACACACTGATAGCAACACCGCAGGAGAAATGCTAGCACAGGCTTCCAGTATCCGTAGTTTCACATGACCCTCTTCCTATTAAAAAAACAAAAGTTGGATTCAAAATGGCCGACTTTAATATGGCCGCCATGGTCACCACCCATCTTGAAAAGTTTCCCCCCTCACATATACTAATGTGCCACAAACAGGAAGTTAATATCACCAACCATTCCCATTTTATTAAGGTGTATCCATATAAATGGTCCACCCTGTATATAGTATCCCTCACATTTTCGCAAATATATTATTTATCTTTTCATGTGACAACACTGAAGAAATGACACTTTGCTACAATGTAAAGTAGTGAGTGTACAGATTGTATAACTGTAAATTTTCTGTCCCCTCACAAAATATTGACACTTTGGGCCCAATTTGGACATTTTCATTTAGGGATGTACTCACTTTTGTTGCCAGCGGTTTAGACATTAATGGCTGTGTGTTGAGTTATTTTGAGAAGACAGCAAATTTACATAGGAATGTAGGCAGCACATGTATATTAAAGATATATAACTCAATAAAAAAAAACAGACACAGCAAAGTTGGATTAAAATTGGCCGCAGCACCTTTATTGGTATGAAAATTAATTTATTCATAAAACCATAAATAATAATTACATTCATTAAATTCTCAAAATATGATATCAAATTTAAATATATATATAACAAAATGTCATTCAGTTATAGAACTCGAGTGAAATAATAAATAGAACAATTCATCAGAAGTCCCCAACAGCCGATTGTGTTTAATAACAAAAACGGCCTACCCCAACACCGCAGCCTTTTCAATGCTATTCTGAATGCCTACATTAAAAATGTCTAGACCGACATCTGACAAGTGAACACCGTCCTGTCGGTAAAGACCCAAAAAACCACCCTCCAGCTCTGTATGCCAAAAGGAAAAACTATATAAAGAGGGCATAAACTTCTGAATTGCATGATTAACCTGTTTCCTGATTTTTTTCAAGTGGTTTGCCCTCCCTAGAAGATAACCAAGTAAGGCGTGGAATTATTTTGGAAAAGACTATCTTACAGCCTGGAAAAAACAAGTGTAACCTATGCAAATCCCTTTTTATCATGAACATCAAATCCAATGTTTTTTCCTTACCTATGTCATTACCACCCGAATGGATTATTAGGATAGACAGTAAAGGCCAAACCTTAGATAGATTAGAAATAAGCAGAAAAAGATCAGTCCATCGAAGACCTTGAATGCCCTTCCATAGGATTTGAAAAGAATGGACAGGGAAAGAAAGGTTAGGAGTATAGCAACGCTGACCTGCCCTTTTGTGAGCCCAATGAATAAAGGAATGTCCAATCATCCATATGTAACACTTGGAACCTAAGGAAATCAAAGAGATAGGTTAGGGCGTACATATAAACCAAATCTATTGGAATCCCACCTCCCCAATCTCATAATACTGGCATCATCTAGGCCCAATCTAGCAGCTTCTGTGGCGGCTCCAATCCGAAAAGAATGGGAAGAAAATTTTAATTGGGACAAGCCTAAATGGGAGAGACATTTCTTGAAAATGGAAGAAAACTGAAACTTCGTTAAAGGAGAAGAATCCAAATGAACAAAGAAAGTACAAAAACAATTGGGCCTAATAGACAAATATTTCCGTAAAATGATATATGGACAAATGATAGAGTCGCCACAAGAGTGTAAAGAGAGCCAATGACCCTTACCTGCCTGGTTGGTTTTTGACCAACGAATAAAAATGTGAACCTCACCTTGAAGGCTGACTGAAAAAGTAAAGCTTCAAAGTCGGAAAAAAAAAAATAACATTCATAGCCAGACATATTTTCTTTGAAATATCAAATGATATCGGTCTTTGACTATCCAGGTAAAATGTAGCCTCTTGTACCCTTGGAGAGCCTGACGGACTGAAAAATAACTATTACAAGCAGGCAAATTATATCATTTTAAAAAGAATTTTAAAAAGAATGAAATACCAACCAGGATTTTATTATTATGACTGAAAGACAACCTCGATTGAAAAAGAGAGCAAAGGAATGCTAACACAGTCTGTTCAGTAGGCGAGTAGCTCCCAAAACACATCTCATGGTTAAACAATAGCCACCTCTGCCATGCGACTGAATAATCAATCCATGTTTTAGGGGCAATTGAATTCTGTATAGCCGTGAAAATCGGGTTAGATCAAATCCCAGAGTTGACTGGGGCAGACATGGCCAACCGGATCCACCTCTGGCAAAAGTTGTCTGAAACGATTGATCTGAAATCGAGATAATACATCAGCGACCAGATTAAGTTTCCCCATTATAAACTGCTCCTTAACCCAAATATTCCATTTCAGACATAATAAAACAAAATATCTCAGAATCCTTAGAACAAAAATATATCTAGAAGAAAGACAAATTATCGCAAATAAAACTCCTTTGTTATCTGAATGAATGATAATCCTTTTGTTAGCAAAAAACTCACCCCACAACTCAAAAGCTACCACTATGGGAAATAATTCTAATAATACTATGTTCTTTGGGCTTTATTGGCAACCCACAGTGGAGGCCAAGAGCCACAGCACCAGTGTGTATGCCATATTGCTGCAAAACTGAGAGATACTGCCGCATCCGTGAACACTAGATCTGCAGAAAAAATTAATTCTTCCTGAAACATTGAACGCCCATTATAGTCTGACAAAAATTGTGACCAAACCAGTAGGTCATTTTTCTTGTCAGTAGTCACTCGTACATGAGAAAAGGAGGATTTCAATCCAGACATAGCCAGATACATTCTTCTGGAGAAGATTCTACCTAATGGCATGATCCTGGAAGCAAAGGCCAATAAGCCCAGAAAAGATTGAAGCTCCTTTAACAGAAATTTTTCCTTCGGAGAAAAAAGGCTATTAAGGATTGAAACATAATAATCTTTTCTAAGGGAAGCTGATATTGAAACAAAACCGTATTTATTTCAATACCCAAAAATTCAATAATCGGAGATGGCAAAACTGTTTTCCCCATAGCAATTGGAATCCCAAAATATTCACTAACAAAAATAAATGAAGTAATAAAGAGCATATAGAGGAATTAGGAGGACCAATAAAAAGAAAATCGTATAAATAATGGATTATCCCTCTACATTCGGCCTCATAGTCAATAACCCATTGCAAAAATTTTGCAAAAATTCCAAAATACTGACATGAGAGTGAGCAGCCCATGGACATGTACATGTCGTAAAAGAACAATCCTACAAAGCAAAAACCTAAAGAAATAAATGACTCTGGAGCAATTGGGAGTAATCAAAAAGCCGATTATATATCGGATTTCGAAAGCAATGCGCCCCTTCCAAATTGTTTTATTAATCGAATCACATCATCAAAGGAGGTATACTTGACAGAAGACCAAGAATGATCAATTTCATCATTTAAAGAACCTCATTTTGGGTAAGAGAGATGATGGATAAGATGAAAAGAATTTGGTTCCTTCTTTGGAACTATTCCAAGAGGGGAAATCCTAAAATTCTTGAAAGAAGTGGACTTAAAAGGGCCTGCAACTTGTCCTGCAGTAATTTCCTTAATTATTTTTTCTCTAACTACTTGACTATTAGAATCTAGTGATTTTAAATTTTTAACTACTTTACAACCTACACCAGAAAATACCGGAAGCTTAAAACGTGCTGAGAAACCATTAATTAGGATTTGCGCTTTCTCCCTGTCTGGGTACAGACATAACCAATGATGCATTTTTTCCAATCTCACCGATGTGAAAGCTTTTTTGGTTGTCACTCCGAAATGACTGCGCATGGGGGTTTCTTTTAAAACATTTTGATATCTGGTAAGTACCAAAGCAAAAAGAACATTCATGCCTATAACGGCATGAATTTGACCACTTGCACTGAGCTTCATTAAAAGCATGACACAATCCCTTCTTATACATAGGAGAAAGGCCAGAATTAACCGCGAGACCAATTCTGGGTCTCGCCCGTGATTCAAAGTGAAGCTTGGTTCGCATGTGCGAGGTCCATGGAGAGACCCGGCGGCCGCACAGGCACAGTGTAGCGGTTCCCCAGGACGCAGCGGTGACATCACAGGAGCGGGGGATTTAAAGAGCTGTCAGCCCCAGAGTCATTGGGAAACTCTGTGGGCAGTTTTTTGCGATCGATTCCCCAGGCACCAGGCATGTGGAAGAGAGGTAAGCCCCAATTTGGGGTGAGCTGTGCTAGGAGGGCTGCTCTTAAAGGGCAAGCACTTCAGTGGTAACCTCTTCTCCCATCCTCCAGTTCAGGACCGTTGGGATCATTTGCTTGCAGTCTGCAGGCATATTGGCTAGATTCCTACCAGGTTGCCATTGACAAATCACCGCCCTCCTGTGGCCAACCCCCTCGCACAAGGTATGTGCAGGGGAGGGGGGGCTAGGGATGCTTAGGGTTGGACGAGCACATCTCTCGCTTGCCTTTCTTTTTCTCCCTCTAGCCCTTCCAGGTCAGGCCGCCAGAACATGGCCCATCAAGATAGAGACCTTGCCAGGCCACAACATGGGCAATCTTCATCCAGGTCCAGACGGGGCTCTCCGTCTGGGGACCGTCATCAGAGGAGATGTTCCCATTCCTCCTCCAGACACCGCTTCCACCACCACGACAGCCGCTCTGGTCGCAAAGCCTGCTGGGGATGTCGGGCACAAGTCCCAGAGGGCAAGTCTCTGTGAGACCTCTGTTACACACGGGCAGTCGGGGAAAAAGAAATGGAGCAGTGCAGCAGTCTCTAAAAGAATGGGGCTCATCCCGCACGCAGAGCCAATCCACCACCATGTCAGGCTCGGTGGCCAATGATGCCCAGTAGGATTATACTGGCCTTATGATACCTCGCTCAGGTCTTCAGACAGCGAGATGGAAGAAGATGACTTCTCAGGCGGCTTTGACTTCGCCCTAGTCTCCCCGCTAATTAAGGCAGTAAAAGAGGCCCTTAAGTGGGGAGAACCCTCCACTCCACCAGCTAAACAGAGCAAATTATTTAAACACTTGGGGAAAGATCACCCCAATTTCCCACTCCTAGGGGAACTCAAGGAGATTAATGTGCAGGAGTGGGAGAAGGTGGACAGAAAGACATCCTTGTCAAGCAAAATCTCAAGGCTTTATCCTTTCAAATCAGAGGATGTGAAGCACCTGGAAAATGCTCCTCTTGTGGACGTGACCTTGATGCGCCTGGCCAAGCATGTTACTCTTCCCCTCCAGGACACAGTGTCCTTCAGGGATGGTATCGAGAGGAGAATCGACCAGGACCTCAAGAGAATTTATGGGTTGGCCAGTTTGGCCTGCAAACCTGTGCTGGCTCTTGCTGCCTTATCTGAGGCAATGGAATCCTGGACAGAGAACGTAGACTCTGTGATCAGGGGCATCTCCGAAGAGTTGGCTGAAGCTAGCAACAGCTTTCCTGGAGGAGGCTTCCATTGATCTTTTCCACCTATTGGCCTGGGCTATGTTGTCCAGGAGGGCATTATGGTTACGCCCCTGGCTCGCTGTTCCGGCATCCAAGCAGGCCTGGTGTAAAATTCAGTTTGAGGAGTCCTCCCTATTTGGCAACAAGCTGGATAGTGCCATAGCCCAGGCCACGGGTGGGAAGTCAGGATTCCTGCCTCAGGACAAGCGCCTGTTAGGCCAGAGGAGGCCTCAGCACAGAAGAAGTACAGAGTGCTCAAGGGAAGCCCGCTCCTACAGACCAGGCAGAGACTTAAGGAGGAATTGGAAAAGGTGGCAGGTCTTCCAGAAGCCCGCCAAGGGCCAAGCGTCTGGTGGACGCGAGGCCACTAAGTCATTTTGAGATTGGGCCCATCCAGGCAGGTCGGGTAGGGATGCACCTGCGTCTTTTCTGATGCGTCTGGACGGCCTCGATCTCGGACCACTGGACCATCAAGACGGTGTAAGCAGGTCACACTTCGTCCTTCACCGCTTCTCCTCCTCCCAGATTTGTCGCAACACTTCTACCACGTCAGAAGAAAAAAAGCAGGTCCTCTTGGACTACGTGGAGTCATTGGTGGATCTGGATTGGGGAGCCGTGGTGCCCCTCCTGAAGAGCGAGGAATTTGGGGGAGTTTACTCCCCTCTGTTCCTCGTACTAAAGAAGAATGGCTCCTGGCGTCCGGTAATAGACTTGACCTACTTGAACAAATTTATAAAATAAAATAAAAATAAATAAAATAAGAAGAAGTTCAAGATGAAACCACTATCTACAATTCAGCAAGCCGCGCAGCCTGGCAATTGGCTGATTTCGATAGACTTAAAGGATGCATACTTCCACGTGCCAGTGGAGGAAGAATTCAGCAAGTTCCTCCGATTCGCAGTCGGGCCGAGGCATCTGCAATTTACCTGTCTCCCTTTTGGGCTCTCAACGTCACCTCGCACCTTTACCAAGGTTCTTCTGGCCATGGTGGCACTCATCAGAATGAAAGGGATCTGGTTGTACCATTATCTCGACAATCTCCTCCTACTCTCTCAGGAAAAGGAGCAGCTGCTTGTCCATGGAACTCAGGTTGTCTCCACCCTGACTGAATTTGGCTGGCTGCTGAATTTGGAAAAAAGCCAGCTGGAGCCAGTACAGCGCTTAGTATACCTAGGGGCTCAGTTTGACACAGTGGGGGGCACAATCTCCCTGCCAGCAGAGAAGGTCCCCATCATCCGGGAGAGGGTGTCACGGGCCCTAACATCCCCATACCTGAGGGCCTCTCACTGCCTCAAGATCATTGGCACAATGGTCTCCACAACTCCAATGGTGAAGTGGTCCCTCTGGAGGCTTCGTCCCTTCCAGGCAGGGTTCCTCCTTCAATGGGACTCAGACGACAACATCCAGCTCATCCACATAACATCAGCTATGAGGGCCAGTCTCCCCTGGTGGCTGCAGCGGAGGAACCTGCTTACGTGCCACTCCATCGCCCCATCTCGTGGGCCGTGGTTACCACCGATGCCAGCGGTATGGGATGGGGAGCCCATTATGAGTCAGAACTGGCACAGGGCAGGTGGGATCCCTGTGCCCGCATCCCGGGCTTGAATGTTCTGGAGCTTTGGGCAGCCTTTTGGGCTCTACAAGCCTTCAGTCATCTCCTGAAGGGGAAGGCAGTCCTTCTAAGAATGGACAATACCACGGCGGTCTCCTATGTGAAGAGACAGGGAGGGACACGGAGCCCCACCTTGCTCCCAGAAGTCGAACCGATCATGTCGTGGGCCCAGAGGAACTTAATCGACCTCTCTGCGGTGTTTGTTCCCGGAGCCCAAAACGTTCAAGCGGACTTTCTTTCAAGGGTTCCACTAGGCAACAACAAATGGTCCCTCCACAGGGAGATATTCAAGTGGATCCTGTCGTTGGGAGTCCCAAGGTGGACTTGTTTGCCTCTCCCTGCAACTTCAAGATCAAGTGATACTACACCCGGAGCCAGGCCTGCAGGACGGACGCCCTGATGGACAAGTTGGAGTTCAACTAGGCATACCCCTTTCCCCCATTTCAGGTCATCCTGAGGTTCCTACGGAGACTCCGTGCGGAGGCAGTCGAGGTAGTGATGGTGGCTCCGTACTGGCAAAAAAGGCTGTGGTTCCCCCTTCTGACCCAACTGAGCGTTCGGGATCCAATACCCCTTCCCCTCAGGCCGGAACTGCTATCCCAAGGAACAGTCTTACACCTCTGTCCAGCAGTCCTGAGACTGATGGTTTGGTCTTTGAGAGGGGGAGGTTGGACGCCCTCGGCTGCATGGCAAACGTCATCTCCAATCTCATGAGCTCAAGGAGCGTAAGCACAGAGTGTATGGAAGAATTTGGGCCAAGTTCGTAGAGTTTGCATCCAACGTAGGGAAGTCATTCAGAGATCCGGAGGTCCAGACAGTTCTGGGATTCCTACAAACAGGTCTAGACCTGGGTCTGGCAGTCAGCTCGTTGAAAGTTCAAGTTTCGGCCCTGTCAGCCTTCTCCGGGACCATGCGGGCCTCTCACCCTCTGGTCTGGCAGTTCTTTAGGGGTGCAGCGAGACTTAGACCTCAAAGGAGACCAAGGTTCCTGAAGTGGGACTTGCCCCTAGTACTTGACTCACTCTCGACTTCAGCTGGGCCAGCTTCTATTAAAGATCTGTCTTTGAAGGCCGCCTTCCTGGTGGCAGTCACCTTGGCCAAACGGGTCTCAGAGATTTGTGCCCTCGGCCATAAAGAACATTTTTGACCTTTTTTCCCCATAGGGTAGTACTCATACCCATGCTCAGGTCAAACCCAAAGGTGACGTCAGTATTCCATGAAAATCAAGAGATTGTCCTGCCGTCATTCAAGACTCCAGGAGTCGGGGATGTGCACCCGCTGGATGTGGGCGAAATAATAAAGGAATACCTCCAAGTTACGGCTTCCTTTAGACACTCTGACTATCTTTTCGTCTTACACTCTGGAAAGAATAAGGGGAAGTGGGCCTCTTCCAGGACAATAGCAGCCTGGATCCTCCAGGTGATCCAGCAGGCATACAAAGCTAAGGGGTTGGCTCCTCCAGAGACAGTGACAGCTCATTCGACTAGAGGGTTGGCGGCATCTTGGGTGGCCGCCTGTCACGTGGCTCCAAAAGTCATCTGCAGAGCGGCCTCATGGGCCTCTATCAATACTTTCATGTTACATTACTGTGTTGAACTGGCCTCTTTATCCTCTGTAAACTTTGGACGAAATATCCTGTCAATTGACGGGGCAAATTAAATCCTGTTTTTTGTTGAAGCATACCCTTCCGTGTGGTTTGGCTAGTTATTTCCCACACGTAGGCTGCCATGGAGTCTGTCAGGAAAACTGAAAATTTCCTATCAAATACTTACCGTAATTTTCCTTTCCTGATGGACTCCATGGCAGACGGAGTCCCCACCCATGGATCAGGAAGTAGGCTAGTTACAGAACACGGTCTCTGGCTGGAGGTTCACATTTTTGGGAATGGGGTCCTATAGCATTAGAGAGGAGGCGGGGTTAACCCACACGTAGGCTGCCATGGAGTCCATCAGGAAAGAAAAATCACGGTAAGTATTTGATAGGAAATTTTCAGTTTTAAAAATGTGAGGGGTGTACACACTTTTGTGAGATACTGTATATCTCGTGTCTGTGCTGGACATTCATACCGTAATGCACTGTTTGATTGGGCAACTGTATGGCAAACAAGGTTTAATGTTAATAAATATCGATGGGCGAACGGTTTGGCCCGAACGCTCACCGAACAACCGAATTATTAGGGCATTCACCGAATGACCATAATGCACTGTGCTGCCGCAGAGTGCATTAAAAGCCCTGATTGGCTGAAGCAGTGAAGGCTTCACCCAATAAGAGCACTGTCAGAGCCATGATTGGAGCCATGATTGGACACTGTTATGATGACTCTATCCAATCATGATTCATTGCTCTTAGTACCGCCCCACACTATAAAAGTATTCTTTCAATAGCAGTCATTTTCAGTGTGATATCGGCGTGGAGAGAGATAGAACAGGGCTCTGTTCAGTGCTACTAGACAGTAAGTGTGCTATAGTGTGTTTCTTTGATTCTATTGTCAGTGTAGAATATTAGTTTAGTGTCAATCTAGGGATAGTCATTGTGAGTGTAGTGATGGCCATCATCCATCTTTGCATTAGTGTGCAGCTAGGAACAATTCAGTGAGTGTCGGCGTAGTGTAATGACGAGTCATTCATCTTTACATTAGTGTGTATCTAGAGTAGGGACAGTTCAGATAGTGTGATTGTAGTGTATTGACCACCATTCATCTTTACATTAGTGTGCATCTAGGGACAGTTCAGATAGTGTCAGTGTAGTGACCGTTAATACTGTATATTTAATTGCATTACTGAAAGTTTAAC
Source organism: Glandirana rugosa (assembly GCA_018402905.1). Classification (NCBI taxonomy): domain Eukaryota; kingdom Metazoa; phylum Chordata; class Amphibia; order Anura; family Ranidae; genus Glandirana; species Glandirana rugosa. The sequence continues at coordinate 282,035 of BLSH010172794.1, forward strand.
GCTATATAGTTCTGTGCATTACTGCACATTTAATGCCATATAGTTCTGTGTGTTACTGCAAGTTTAACGCCATATATGTCATTGCATTACTGCAAGTTTAAAGCGATATAGTTCTGTGCATTACTGCAGGTTTAGCACAATATATTTCATTATGTTACTGCAAGTTTAATGCCATATAGTTCTGTGCATTACTGCAAGTTTAACACCATATATTTCATTGTGTTACTGCAAGTTTAATGCCATATATTTCATTACGTTACTGCAAGTTTAATGCCATATAATTTTGTATGTTACTGCAAGTTTAACGCCGTATAGTTCTGTATGTTACTGCAAGTTTAACGCCGTATAGTTCATTGCGTTACTGCAAGTTTAATGCCATATAGTACTGTGCATTACTGCTAGCTTAACGTCATATATTTCTGTGCATTACTGCAAGTTTAAAGCCATATATTGTATTGTGTTACTGCAAGTGTAACGTCATATAATTCTGTGTGTTACTGCAAGTTTAATGCCATATAATTCTGCGGGTTACTGCAAGTTTAATGCCATATATTTAATTGCGTTACTGCTAGTTTAACGCCATATATTTCATAGCGATACTGCAAGTTTAACGCCATATAGTTCTATGCGTTACTGCAAGTTTAACGCCATATATTTCATTGCATTACTGCAAATTTAATGCCATATATTTCATTGCGTTACTGCAAGTTTAACCCCATATAGTTCTGTGTATTACCTCAAGTTTAACGCCATATAGTTCTGTGCGTTTTTCCAAGTATGATGCCATATATTTCATTGCATTACTGCAAGTTTAATGCCATATATTTTATTGCATTACTGTAAGTTAAATGCCATATAGTTCTGTGTGTTTCTGCAAGTTTAACGCCATATATTTCATTGTTTTACTGCAAGTGTAACACCATATAATTCTGTGCGTTACTGCAAGTTTAATGCCATATAATTCTGTGCGTTACTGCAAGTTTAATGCCATATAATTCTGTGCATTACTGCAAGTTTAATGCCATATATTTCTTTGGGTTACTGAAAGTTTAACGCCATATAGTTCTGTGCGTTACTGCAAGTTTAACACCATATATTTCATTGTGTTACTGAAAGTTTAATGCCATATATTTCATTGCGTTACTGCAAGTTTAATGCCATATATTTCTGTATGTTACTGCAAGTTTAACGCCGTATAGTTCTGTATGTTACTGCAAGTTTAACGCCGTATAGTTCATTGCGTTACTGCAAGTTTAATGCCATATAGTACTGTGCATTACTGCAAGTTTAATGCCATATATTTCATTGCATTACTGCAAGTTTAACGTCATATATTTCTGTGCATTACTGCAAGTTTAATGCCATATATTTTATTGCGTTACTGCAAGTGTAACGTCATATAATTCTGTGTGTTACTGCAAGTTTAATGCCATATAATTCTGTGGGTTACTGCAAGTTTAATGCCATATATTTCATAGCGATACTGCAAGTTTAATGCCATATAGTTCTGTGCGTTACTGCAAGTTTAACCACTTCCTTACCGGGCCATTTCTGACACTCCTCTCCTACATGTAAAAGTCATAATTTTTTTGCTAGAAAAATACTCAGAACCCCCAAACATTATATATGTTTTTTTAGCAGGGACTCTAGGGAATAAAATGGCAATCATTGCAACTTTTTATATCACACGATATTTGCGCAGGAATTTTTCAAACGCATTTTTTTTGGAAAAGAAACAGTTTAGTGAATTAAAAAAATACAAAACAGTAAAGTTAGCCCAATTTTTTTGTATGTTGTAAAAGAGGATGTTACGCCGAGTAAATTGATACCCAACATGTCACGCTTTAACATTGCGAACACTCGTGGAATTGCGCCAAACTTTGGTACTTAAAAATCTCCATAGGCGACGCTTTAAATTTTTTTACAGGTTACATGTTTAGAGTTACAGAGGAGGTCTAGTGCTAGAATTATTGCTCTCGCTCTAACGTACGCGGCGATACCTCACATGTGGGGTTTGAACAC
>BLSH010172794.1:320361-339734 GCA_018402905.1 Glandirana rugosa
TTTCACCGGGAATGGACTGTCATGCTTTTTTTTTTTTTTTTTTTTTTTTTTTTTCTTTTGGCATCCAGAGGCAGCATCTCATTCTAGGGAACAGTCAATGACAGATAAGTCTTGCTTTCTAGGAATAGGGATAGAAGGGGGAGTAAAGAAAAATGTATTACTAGGGGATGGGGGGTTTGCTCACATTCATTTTATCTAAATTTGTTTCTTTTTGCAAAAAAAAAAAAAGTGTGTGTGTATGTGTGTATGTATGTGTTTGTGTGTGTATGTATATATGTATATGTATGTATGTGTGTATATATATAACATTTTATTTTAGTTATTTTTTTCCTTCTCTTGCTTCTCTTATTTCTCTCTATTGCCATGCAGTCCCATTTGCACCTTTCAGTTCTTACGCCAGCATGAGCCTAACACCACAAAACCAAGACCACCGTACTGTCAGGTAAGGGCCACTTTTGGGTAAATAAGAAGACGAGGGAGAAAAGAGTGCATTATGCCCTGATGAGCGAGCCTACCTGTCTATTTTAGGCCTGGCTGCTTACACTCCCCCTCTAGGAGGTTCGGAGACCCTCTGGACCATCAGCAATTATCCAGGGCAGAGAGTGACTCCTCCAAGTCCTGGAAGACCCCAGTACAAAAGGCGCAAATACACACTTAAGAGAGTGCATAGCTTCTCCTCCAAGGGCTCAGCGCCCAAAAGGCAAGTGTTGGTCATGTGGCAGCTGGCCACTAGACCAGGAGTATGAAAGTCAGCAGAGGTCAATCTTGCTCAGGAGAGTAGTCCAAAACTCCCTGGCAGAATCTTCCGGTCGTCTCAGACAACCAAGAAGGTTCAGGCTTGGAGTTTGCAATAGTGCCACCATTCATTAAGGCAGTAAATGGGGAAAGGGTGAAAGAAAATTGTCATCAACTAAATGGTCGCAGAACTTTGTATCCACTCACAGAGGAGGTGGCACCTTTTATCTAACCCACTGATGGGGGATGTGGCACTTACTATACTGGCCAAGAATGTGACACTGCCAAAGGAAGACTCTTCCTCTTTTCATGATGTCGTAGATAGACCGATTGACGCAGACTTGAGAAAGTCCTACCTCGCGGCAGGAGATGCTTGTAAGCCCGCTGTAGCTTGGACATCCATAGCAACCGCTATGCGAGTGTAGACGCATAACCTGGAATATGCAATTTAAAAACAGCTGCCTAAGGGTCAAATCATCAAGACACTTAAAGAGGTAAAACTCTCGGCGGACTTTGTGGGAGAGACAGATATAGACATCATGTGATGGTCTTCCAGAGCTATGCTTGGCTCAGTCACAGCCAAAACGAGCTTTGTGGCTCAAGCCTGGGGCGGCCGACCCATTCTCAAAGCAGAATTGCTGAAGCTGCCTTTTGATGAGAAGGCGCTGTCCGGCCAAAAGCTGGAGACTCCTAGCTCCAGGGTTACAGGAGGAAAATCAGGCCTTCTTCCCCAAGATTGGGGACCCAGGCTCCACCAATCAGAGGGGCACAAAGCAGATACTGGGATTTCGGAGGTTTTCACCCAGCCAAGGACTCCAGAAGGGGTTGAAGGGGTACTCAATCAACCTTCCTTAGATCGCAGTGGGCTAAGGCCCCGGCGGCTCCTTCAGGTACCCAGAATCCCTTTAGATGCCAGACCCTCCCAGGGGGGTGTCGGGGGGGAGCCAGGCTGCTCAAATTTGCCCAGGTCTGGCAAGCCCACTACCAAGTTTGGTGGGTTCAGTCTACAGTGGCACAAGGCCATTATTGCCTGTTCAAAAGACAGTCTCTATAATATTCCTTCAACCCCACAAAGATACCCTGTCACACCTGAAGTTAGCTGCTCTTCAGGAGTACATCAACATCCTGTTGCTTCAAGGGGCAATCCTATCAGTCTCGGCCTGTCAAGGGTTTACAGACTTTTACTTGACACTCTTCCTGGTCGAATAAAAAAAAAAGCAGGGGGCTTCAGACCAGTGTTCGACCTCAAGAATCTGAACCAATTTATCCAGGTAGAGAGATTCAAGATGTAGTCTCTCCATACCATATTCCAGATAATTCAAACAAGAGGCTGAATGATTTAGGTGGACTGAGAAGATGCCTACCTGCATGTCCCCATTTCTTCGGTCATACCAACAGTTCCTCAGGTTCACCTTGGGGGATAAGCTTTACCAATTTGTCTGCTTCCCCTTCACCTATCTACTTCTCCTTGAACCTTTACCAAGGTTCTGATGGCAGTTTTGGCCTCACTGAGAGAGAAAGGGCTCAGAGTCCATCATTTCTTGGATGACATCATCCTCCTGGCCCAGGATCAAGACCTCTTGCATAAATAGAGGGAGCACCCATTGTCCACCTTATGGACATTGGGCTGGATAATCAAATTTAAAAAAAAAACAACAGCTGGAACTTACAGAGTATGGTCTACCTGGGGGCCCAGTTAGATACTCAGGCAGGCACAGTTTCTTTGCCTCTTCAGAAACTCCCCAAAATCAGGGAGAGGCTCTAACAGGCCTTGGCTGCACCAGTGATGTCAGCATCCCAGTGCATGAGTCTTCTCGGGACGATGGCTATATGTATCCCGATGATCCCCTGGGCTCACTGCAAACTCAGTTTTCCAACAGGACTTCCTGATGCAGTGGTAGAAGGTGCGTCTAGCCCAGCCAATTAGGATCACCAGCCATATGCACCAGAGTCTCTGGTGGTGGACAAGACAAGAAACTCTAGTACAGCATCGTCCATTAGAGCCACAGCCATGGATCACTGTTACCACAGACACCAGTGCAGCGTGGGGCCCCACCTGCGAACAACTTAAGATCCATGGCAGACGGGAATTTCCCACTCAGGGCCTAGTTTCCAATATTCTGGAACTGCGAGCTGCATTTGTGGCGTTGGCCACCTGGTTGCTTCACATACAGGGTCACCCAATCCTGCTCCGTCTGGACATGTCAGCAGTGTCGTACATACAGCAGCAAGGTGGGGCACACAGCCAAACCCTTTTGAGGGAAGTAGAACCGATCATGACATTGGCACAACCATATCTCCCATATCTGAGGGTCATGTGTCTTTCAGACCATCAGAATTTGGAAGCGGATCGCCTACCCAGACAATTCAAGGATCCCAACGAATGGTCCCTTCACCCAGAAGTGTTCAAGCAGATCATCCATGAGTGGGGGTGTCCATAACTGTATCTCTTTGCCTCATCAACCAAGGTGAGCTGGTTCCTCTCACACTACCATTATCCATTAAAAGAGGGGACGGACGCCCTGAGCTATCCTTGGGTTGCGCAAATGGCCTGCCTATGCCTTTCCACTATTTTTTTTTAATCCTGAAATTCCTGAAAACACTGTTGGCAGAGAATCTGACAGCCATTGCAATACTACCCTACTGGCCTCACAGACCATGGTTCTCTCTGGCAATGGATCTCCGAATGTGCCCTCCGATCACTCTGGCAGTGACTCCTCATCTCCTGTCGCAGGCAGAAATCCTACATCCGCAACGTCATGACTGGCCTTAGCGGCCTGGAGAATGAAAGGCAGGGGTTACAAGGGTTAGGATGCTCTCCAGAGGTTATTAGAACTTTACAGAGTTCCAGAAAGGGGTCAACCAACTCTATCTACTCCAGAATATGGGATAGGTTCAGGAGCTTTGCAGCCAGACATCAGTTTGACCCTAGTGACCCAAATGTATCTCAAATCCTGTCTTTCCTGCAATCAGGATTGGATCTGGGGTTCAGCCTAAGCTTGCTTAAGGTGCAAATTTTAGCCATCTAGGCTTTTACCCAATAGAAATGGGCAGCAAACCTGCTGGTGAAGCGCTTCATGAGAGCGGTACGCCCTCCCAAGAGAAATAGGTTCCCTCAATGGGACCTGGTGGTAGTCCTCTAGCTAACCCTCCTTGTGCTCCAATGGAAGACTGTTCATTATGGGATATCGCCTTTAAAGTTGGCTTTCCTAATAGCCATAACTTTGGGGGAAGGGTGTCGGAATGCCAAGCATTGGGGCAGCCGAACCTTATTCCATGTTCTTCCCAGATAAGGTTGTGCTGAGACCATTGGATAACTTTGTCCCAAAAGTGGCATCAATATTTCCTCTCTCCAGTGAATGGATGCTTCCCGCCTTCCCAGCGGAATCAGATGCAGATTTGCACGAGTTCGACATTCCAAAGTCCTCAAAGCCTATCTCCAGGCTACTTCTGCATTCAGATGTTCTGACAGTCTTTTCATCATACCTACTGGAAAATTTAAAGGGAAAGAGGCCCCTGCCAGAGCCATCCTGGTCTGGATAGTAAAAACCTATTCAACGGGCGTATAGAGCGGCCGGGAAGGATCCTCTGGAAGTGGTTAGAGCTCACTCAACCGGGGCGATGTCCTCTTCTTCTTAGGCAGCTCCTAAAGGAGTGTCTCTGAAGACAGTCTGCAAAGTGGCTTGATGGTCATCCCATCATAGTTCTTAAAACGCTACAGGGTGGATCCAACAGCTCTTACTACAGTAGAGTTTGGGAGGAAAACTATCCAAGCTTCTATGTCTATTGTCAAAGACTATGGTGCAAATCGCTGAAAATTGATCACATCTGATTACACCTGATGTACTGACGGCCAATCTCATTTCTTGAGACCCTAACAAGCCAGGACAGTACAATACCCCGCAAATGACCCCTTTTTGGAAAGTAGACATGCCAAGGTATTTAGCAAGAGGCGTGATGAGTTTTTTCACGGTTTAATTTTTCCCCACAATTCTTTGCAAAATCAAGATTTTTTTTTCACAAAATTTTCATTATAACAGGTTATTTCTCTCACAAGGCATATGCATACCACAAATTACACCCCAAAATACATTCTACTACTTCTCCTGAGTATGGCGATACCAGCATTGAAATAGCACCTTCAGACATTTTACAAGCATAAATTGCACATCTAATTTCTCAACCATCTATTACATTTTTGAAGGCCCTGGAGCACCAGGACAATGGAATTACCAACAAAATAACCCAATTTTAGAAAGCTAACACCCCAACGTATAATCTATGAGGCATCATGAGTCTTTGGAATGGTTCATTTTTTTCCAGATGTTTTTGGAAAATGCTTTTTTTTACACAAAGTTGTCCATTTATAAGATATTTCTATCACATAGCATGTACATAGCAAAAATGACACCCTGAAATTCATTCTGCTACTCCTCCTGAGTATGGTGATACCACATGTGTGAGACTTTTACACAGCCTGGCCACATACAGAAGCCCAATATTGACGTAGCACCTTCAGGCGTTTTACAAGCATAAATTGCACGTCTCATTTTTCAACCACCTATTACACTTTTGAAGGCTCTGGAGCACCAGGACAATGGAATTACCAACAAAATGACCCAATTTTGGAAAGCTAACACCCCAACGTATAATCTATGAGGCATGGTGAGTCTTTTGAATGGTTCATTTTTTTTTCCAGATGTTTTTGGAAAATATGGAAAAAAATGAAAACGTGATACCACAATACGCAATATATAGCGATACCACGTGTCAGACTTTTATACACCCTGGCCACATACAGAGTCCCGACATTGAAGTAGCTCCGTCAGGCATTTTAGAAGCATAAATTACACATATCATTTTCTGACTACCGATCACATTTTTGAAGGCCCTTCATATTTTTTTTTTAAATCAGGTATAAGTTTTATTGAAATGTCAGATCATACATCTTCAGCAATAAACAAACAAGAGTACAAATAAAAATAACCAAACCATAAAACTAATACAGCCATCAACAGATCCTCATGACCCTCAGATACCCTATAAGTGCATAACGCAGTATATCATAACCCATGCATTCAACAAACCCGGCCCAAAACTCTGCATTGTTACTTCACTCACCAGGGTACCACAGCAAATAATGACATTTCTACAGCAGTGCTTGATAATTAAAAAAAGAAATCTCCCACAAACAAATTGACCTCCGTGAGGAAGTGAATTCATGAAATGAGAAAAAATCAGCGCTGAATTGGATGCCAATCAATCCAGTGCAAATGTGAATAAAAAAATGTCAGCAGCCGCTGTAAAGAAAAAACATGTAAAAATAGGGTTTGGATAATTAATTAAATCAATTGACTGAACTCAGCAGTGCTAGAAAAATTCAGTATTTGCATATCTGAAATGTAAGGAGGATACCCTAAAATTGAACATTAATAAATGGTAAATAAATATTCAAAAGGTAACCACTTCAATCAGCTGAACATGACAGCACTTAATCCCTTTAGCAGGGGAAGAAAGATTACAAATATGAATATATGAAACCTAAATAATAAATACATTTAAATGCAAAGTCCAAAAAACAAAGTCCAAAAGTTTGTATAAATGAATAAAAATGATATAAATAAATCCAACAGCAGGGGTGATAAAAAAACACGCTGAATCTTCAAACAAAAGGTCCGCCACCACACCAGATGTGAAGGGAAGGGGCTTTTCCCCTATATGGAGAGACTCACCAGCGGTAAGATCAAATAGAGCTCAATGTACATGTAAATGTTTCCAGATGAAAAACGTCAATCTCACATCTCTTTGCCTGGGATCTGCACGTACCCTTCAATAAATGAAGCTTCAATAGTGTATTATCCTTTGCAAACCTTTATTTGAAATTCAATACAATGCCCCCCTGTGGGGTGCGCACTCACATTTAAAATCACAGATAAACAGCGTGAATATATAAATGAGAACGTCAGAGATAAATCCCTCTCACCGCCTCTCTGCATAGAGCCGATCAGCAGTGTTCCTGGGTGAGATCCCGTCCGATCGTCCTGGATGTCAGAGATGCCGTCTGGTCACCACTGACGTGTTTCGTCATTCCTTCGTCTGAGGGCGTGACCGAACGATGTTAGACACCTCTCTTATACACAGACAACCTGCCACAATTAGCCCGTATATGTAACCTACATCTGCGCATAAATACTTCTTGCGCATAAATACTTCTTGCAGACAAGTACACACCCACTTAAGGAACTTCACGCAATTTACATCCACAGATAATGAAAGGATTTTCCAAATTAAAGACGTTATCACGTGTGGTTCCACATATGTGGTATACGCTCTACAATGCCCTTGTAATATATTATATATAGGACGTACTAAAAGAACATTGAGCAAACGAGTCTCTGAACATATCAGCAACATTAAAGCAGGTTTTAGGGAACATAGTGTTTTCTCTACATTTCCGTATCAAACATAATAGGGATCCCTCCGGATTGAAGTTTTGGGGCATAGAAAAATTGGCCCCAAACTGGAGAGGAGTGAATAAAATTAGAGAAATTTCAAAATGTGAAACAAAATGGATTTATCTTGCTAACACTCTTGAGCCTATGGGTATGAATGTGGAGCTTGATGTGAACGCTTTTATTAATAATTCTTAAGTTAGTTCTTGAGTTCATGTGTATAAATGTACTTTGACAGGCGGGTAAGGTTTTATCAATTTATGAGTTAATTTTATGGTTCGATTGTTTGATTTTGGTATTAGGATTTTCTTTCTTTATGGGTATTCATATGAACTAAATTTATAAAATTACGGTTTTAGCGGAGTAGGTGCCCAACTTGTTATAAGATATCATTTACCTTCAGTTTATTAATATTGAGGTAGTTTTTTGCACTATGATACATTTATTATTATATTCATAAATGTTTACAACATGGGGCTTTTTATTTTCATGATTGGAATGTTTATAATTGAAGTTTTAGTATGCAACATTGTATATGGTGATATTTTGATTGACACTTAATGTGGGCCATTTTTTTATCATTTTATTATATTATCATTCATCATTTATTGTATAATTTGCACGAGTCAAATATTAACCAGTAGGTTTGATAATAGTTGATTGCATATAATTCTACTGGTTTAGTTTACACCCATCTTATGGGGCCGATTAGATTAAAATTAAATGACTTGGTATTTTGTCAGTCTGATCGAGGTTCCAGTTTTTATATTTTTTTATATGGAATAATTTTTAATCAACTTATTTATGTAATCAATTAAATTAATTCAAATTAATTTTATTGTCCCGTAGATTGAGGACTCTATGCGTGTTGGTTTCCTCTGGACCGTTTGCCCTCTAATTATCAGGGATTTCTTTGCTTAATAATAGTAACCTATAATTAGTACGGGACTATACTAGTAGCTCTGTTTTAGAGATTAAGATCAGATTGATAGATACTATTGGTCATGCACAGGGACTACTGATGAGACTCAGTTTACAATCACAGTGGTATTATGATCAGGATCGGGCGATTGTTCCGGTATATACGGAGCAATCGGGACGAGTTCCCACTGTGTAGGGTGATTACTGAGGAGACTTAGTTTACAATCTCACGGTAGTCATAGGCCTTTACCTGTATAGTATGGGGACTACTGAGGAGACTCAGTTTGTAATCTCACGGTAGTCACGATCATGATTGGAGATTTTTTCCAGTATACACTGTGCGACCAGGGCAAGTTCCCACTGTGTATAGTGATTAAACAATTTTTGGGTCATATGTGATAATTCATTATAGACCTATATCCGCGTAGTGTTTATGCGCAGATGTAGGTTACATATAGGGGTTAATTGTGGCAGGTTGTCTGTGTATAACAGAGGTGTCTAACGTCGTTTGGTCACACCCTCAGACGAAGGAATGACGAAATGCGTCAGGGCGTGACCAGACGGCATCTCTGAGAACCAGGACGATCGGAGGGGATCTCACCCGGGAACACTGCTGATCAGCTCTATGCAGAGAGGCTATGAGAGGGATTTATCTCTGACGTTCTCCTTTATATATTCACGCTGTTTATCTGTGATTTTAAATGTGAGTGCGCACCCCACGGGGGGGCATTGTATTGAATTTTAAATAAAGGTTTGCAAAGGATAATACACTGTTGAAGCTTCATTTATTGAAGGGTACATGCAGATCCCAGGCAAAGAGACCATGTGGTGATGTGAGATTGACGTTTTTCATCTGGAAACATTTACATGTACATTGAGCTCTGTTTGATCTTACCTCAGGTGAGTCTCTCCATATAGGGGGAAAGCCCCTTCCCTTCACATCTGGTGTGGTGGCGGACCTTTTGTTTGAAGATTCAGCATGTTTTTTTATCACCCCTGCTGTTGGATTTATTTATTTATATAATTTTTATTCATTGATACAAACTTTTGGACTTTGTTTTTTGGACTTTGCATTTAAATTTATTTATTATTTAGGTTACATATATTCATATTTGTAATATTTCTTCCCTTGCTAAAGGGATTAAGTGCTGTCATGTTCAGCTTATTGAAGTGGTTACCTTTTGAATATTTATTTACCATTTATTAATGTTCAATTTTAGGGTATCCTCCTTACATTTCAGATATGCAAATACTGAATTTTTCTAGCGCTGCTGAGTTCAGTCAATTGATTTAATTAATTATCTGAACCCTATTTTTACAGTGCTTGATAATTATACCATGTAGCGTGTCATATAAGCTCAGCTCAGCAATCTATCAAGTACTAACTCAGAGGGGGCAAGACCCGGTACTGCGAGCCAGTCCCCCCGACAAGCGTTCAAACTTATGGGGACTGCCCCTATGCTGAAATATAACTTTCTATAATTTAAGAGTGTGTCCCATGTTACTGATCCATTCTTTACTTGTAGGTGCCCTGTCTGACTTCCATAACTGGAGTATTAGTTTACGCGCCTGAAACAGTGCTCTGTTAATCACTTGTTGCTGGACATCTGTTAACTGAAGGTCATCCAGGATGCCCAGTATACACCTTGTCAGCTCTAAGGGGACTGAGCCCTGAAAGGTTGTGTTTATAGTGCCAAATACCACATTCCAGTAGTGATGCAGTTGGGGACATCTCCACAATAAATGGATAAGGTCTCCATCAGCACCTTTGCAGCGCAAACAGATAGGGGACTGGCTTAATCCCATTCGGTGTAATTTGACATGGGTATAGTGTACTCTCAGTACTATGAAGAGTCGTGCGAGCCTCTGAGCTGTATTAAGCGAGCTATGTAAAATGGATTCAAGAGCACTATCCTTTTCCAGTGGGCCCACATCCCTCTTCCACTTCTCCCTTGCCTTGCATGGGAAGTTCTCTAAGTAGCAGGGGAGCAGCATCCCATAGCAAGCTGAAATAAAGCCCTTGGTATCCTCCACGGATTGTATGGATCTAAAAATTGGCATGGGGGATAGAGACCAATCCGTGGCTGATCCCTAAGCATGCACTGCGTGGGCCAGCTGTACATAATGAAACCTCATAGTGCAAGGGAGGTGATAGGCATCTTTCAAGTCCTCATGGGATCGTAATCTCTCATTGTGAAAGATTTGCGATAAATTAGTTATTCCCCTGCACTTCCACTGGGAAGCACAGGTAAGTTTAGCCAGTTCCTCGTAACTAAGATTATTCCAGATTGGGCTGTAGGCTGTAAAAACCCTGTACCCCCTGGATCACCCGGACTTTCATCCAGATCTTTAATATTAAGGAGTAGGTGGGATAAAGTCTGTTTGATGATTTAAAGTTTGTCGACTCCAGGGCTCAAGGTACATCTTTAGACCTCATATGGTGTCTCCCCTTCGTATTTCTAACACATAGCATGTACATACCAAATAACAAAAGATTACCTGTGGTTTTATTAGTGCAGTGGTCCACAAAGGAGAGCATCGGTCCAGGCAGCAGGCAGGGATGTGGTCAGCAACAGCAAAAGCAATTATACAGGCAGCAGGCAGGAATACTGCCCATAGTTAGTACAGGCAGAGATAATGTCAGCACAGTCAAAGCACAACCAAAGCATTGTTCCAGGTAGCAGGCATAGATATCCAGGCAGAAATAATGTCCATAGTCAGTAGAGGCAGCAGGCAGAGATATGGTCCACACAGCCAATGTATTGGTCCAGGCAGCAGGAAGAAACATGGTCCAGAATGTCCTGGGTCATTACAGGCAGCAACATGGTCAGCACAGCCAACGTATTGGTCCAGGCAGCAGGAAGGACCATCAAGCTTAGGGCCAGGGGCGCAGGGGTAGAGGCTTCTCCCACCCAAACGCTTTGAAGCCTCAAGGAAACCAGACCCTGTTCTGGGAACACAGAAAACCAAACACTAGTTTTCTCTACTCTGAACACTTTTCTGAAGTCCCTCGCATATGTGAGACCACTGTGTACTAAAGTAGAAGGGCAAAAGATCAGTCCAAGTGGCAGGCAAAAGACATGGTCAATTAACAGGCCAAGGTCGGTGCACGTGGTAGTCGGAAACATGGTTTAAAACGGCAGGCAAAGACTTTGTCGGTAAATAGTCCAGGGTCAGTTAGCGTGGAAGGTAAAAACATCATAGCATGCAAATGACCCCAAAAGGTTGAAACGGGGAAATTACAATCTTAAAAATAAGGGGAAATAATATCTGACAGATGTGTAATAAATCTTGAAACAATCTCCAATGCACAGGCCAGGTTGGGAGGGACATTGGGGGCAATAGAAACTCGTATCTCTTCTAATTCCTCTTCTGCTGCAAATACAACATTTCCTCTGGCGTCTTCTTCCAGATTCTGTGGAGGGGGTGTTGTAGGGAAAATGTTGCTCATGAAGCCGGCTCTCATGATCAGAGCAAATGTTTGCTGGGACGGGCCCTTGTTGGTAAATGAGGGCAATGAGAAGATCTTCAATATAATTGAGGTGGGGGATGGGTGGGTCTTGGGATGCTTTTTGGAAGGGGACAAATGAATTGTACAGGGCCATGTGAAAAATTTGAAACGCTACCTTCTTGTACCAATAACAGGACTTTCGGTTTGACAAATTGGACTGCATCATCTGGTCATTTAAATCCACCCCCCCATGAACATGTTATAGTCCTGGACACATTCAGGCTTTACAAAAGGGCTGTGTCTTCTCTGAACCTCCACCATGGTGTCATTGTGGATGGTAGAGAAGGTGTGAACATCTTTCTTGTTCCTCCACTTCATCGGCAACACTTCCTCGTTTCTCTTAAAGGCAGACTCTCTTTTGTTTAGCCGTTGTGTCAATAAATCTTGTGGGAATCTCTTCCAGTTTTTTTTAAGGATGCCTCTGCTGTAAAGGTGACGAAATAGGGGCAGGCTGATAAATAATTATCCACGTATAAATGGTAGCCTTTTCCAAAAAGGAGGTATGCTAGCTCCCAAACAATCACTGGGTTGGAGCTGGAAGTCTTTTCCTTCGTAGATTCTGAATGTGTATACATAGCCAGTTGCTCGATCACACAATTTGTACATTTTTACCCCATACCTGGCTCTCTTGCTGGGTATGTACTGCTTGAACTGCACCCGGCCGGTGAAATGTACAAGGGACTTGTCCACACATATTTTTAATCAGGGATGAAAACTTCTGCAAATTTCTGTGAAAAGGAATTCATTAGGGGCCATATCTTGTAGAATTTGTCATGGTTGGGGTGACTTTGGGGAGGGCACTTTGCATTATCATTGAAATGCAGGAAAGCATAATTGTATTGTAGCGTGTCCTGGACATAACCGCTGAGAATATTGGCATGTGGTGGATGGGGTTGGTGGAGCAATAGGAATGGTGTTCTTTTTTCTTTGTAAGCCCCATATTAAAAGTAAGGCCCAAAAATATTTTTATTTCATTTAGCGTGAGACAACACCAATCGAATAAACGGGCATAGGAGGAATTGGGGTTGGCAGCATTAAATCATTCTGCATACAAGTTCATTTGGTCCACAATACTCTGCAGCAAATCCTCAGGGAAAAATAAGGCCCGTTTTGACGGGCTCCACTGCTCAGAGGGATCCATCCGTTTATCCCCGCTGAGCCAGCGAATGACAGCACAGTCTCTGCACTCACCTGTTATAGCTCCATTCTCCTCTATGGGGGATCGGATGAACATGGACCATCTGTCCGTGTTCATCCAATCCGATCCACCAGACGGATGGAAAATAGGGTTTCCATCCGTCTGTTTTTGGCGGATCGGAGCGGATTGGATGTCACCGCTGACATCCATCGCTCCATAGAGGACAATGGAGCATCTGTTGGGGTCCTCCTGAAAAACTCACAGGCGGACCCGAACGATCCGCTCGTGTGAAAGGACCCTAAAGAAAAATATTCAAATTGGGTGAAATTTGTGGAGTCAGGCTGCACACCTGGCTGCGCTGTGAAAGGGGAGATTCTAGCGGATCCCTAGTTGGCAGGCAACCATAAGGGGTTTGCCAGGGCTTCGGGAAGGTAGGACAGGATTCTTTGGGCAGGGCGTCTAATTCCAGTGCTAGTTCTGGGCTCCACTTCCTGGGGTCTGGCGCTGACGGTGGAAGTAGTACTGGACTCCACTTCCTGGGGTCTGGTGTTACTGGTGGAAATAGTTCTGGGCTCCACTTCCTGGGGTCTGGTGCTGCTGGTGGAAGTAGTACTGGGCTCCACTTCCTGTGGTCTGGCACTGCTGATGGAAGGCAGGTCTTCATATCTTGGGCCCAATCTTCTAATTCTTTTAGGAGGGGGGGCAGTTTCCTCCTCTGACT
The DNA here is from genome assembly GCA_018402905.1 of Glandirana rugosa. Taxonomy (NCBI): domain Eukaryota; kingdom Metazoa; phylum Chordata; class Amphibia; order Anura; family Ranidae; genus Glandirana; species Glandirana rugosa. Next base: position 333,840 of record BLSH010172794.1, read on the forward strand.
CTGCCTCCGATCCGCTATCCTCCACTGGATTGTATTCTGAACCAGAATCGGATGATGGGAGCTCCCCGCTGCTCTCATCATCAGACATAGCGAGGATCTCATATGCCTCCTCAGGTGTGTACACTCTCTCAGACATGATGGCGGGCCTGTGTGACGTTATTTATGAACGTATTGATGAAAGTACTGGTATCGGGCCTGTGACCTGGGCTGTAACTAGCGGGCTGTGACAGATGCTGACGGGCTGTGACAGATGCTGATGGGCTGTGACAGATGCTAACGGGCTGTGACAGATGCTGATGGGTTGTGACAGATGCTGACAGGCTGTGACAGATCCTGACGGGCTGTGTGATAGTGCAGGTGACAGGTTCTCTTTATTGGGGGGGCTGTGTTGGTGACAGTTTAACACTTTTTCCAGACAGACACTGACAGGTACTCACTGATCTCCTCTCCTCACACGATCGGTGTGAGGAGAAGCAGAGAGCAGACAGTAACTGACAGTGTTTTCGTTTACATTTGTGACCGGCTGTGATTGGACACAGCCGGTCACGTGGCAAACAGCCAATTTCATTGGCTGTTTACCTTGATCAGGGAAGCGCTGTGTCCAAGGGACACCCGCCCCCCCGATCACTGACGTGCACCCCTCCAGGGGCGTGCTTCAGGTGCGCCTCTGCTCTCCCTTTTTCATGTATACAGGAAGTGACCGGCTGTGTTTAGACACAGCTGATCATGTGGTAAACAGCCAATTTTATAGGCTGTTTACCCTGATCGGGGATGGCCCGTGTCCCAGGTGTCCCCTGTATCCTCCCGCAAGCACGCTCTACTCTGTTATCCTGCTAGACGTCATATGACGCCCAGTCAGGATAACTCAACCACATCCCGGCCGTCATTTTGTATACGGCGGGAAGTGGTTAAGCTAATTAGTAGTACCACTACTATTATAATATATGCTATTACAAATCTATACCAAAAATTATTGCATTGTGCATTTATCAAAAATGTGCAAATGATTCTATAATATAAATATTTTAAAGTGACAATTATAGTGCAAGAAAAATAGTTATTATGCGAGAACAAAGTCTTTTCTCAGTGCAATAAAGTGCTGTCATGCTCCGTTCCCAAATATATATCTGTACGTCCACCACGTGAGGGACGGTAGACACTCCGCACTCAGCAGATAATATGGACTCCCCCACCTTAGTAAGTAAGTAAGGAGAGTCTACTGCATTTGTAGGTCTATATCTGGGAGACCAACCCACTGCATTGTCCTTCGGTGGCTCCCACTTGTACAGATTGCCTCTAAATGGTTCTATGGCTCCACAGCCAAATTATGCCGGTATACAAGGAATGGAGAGAAAGCTCCTCATGGTGTAAAATCCTTAAATAGTTTATTGCTTATAAGGCATTTTACATTGGGAAGTTATAAAACCAATAATAAAAAAAACAAGGAAACGTCACTGTTTAAAAATGGCCTCTTTGCTATTAAAATAATGGATGCTGCCAATTACCTGGTGAGTTTCCTACTAAAAGTGACGTCTTCCTTCCACATGAATTGGGAGATAATTCTTCCAACCTTCCCGGTAGAGTCAATAGAGGATGAATGGAAAAAGCTAGATCTAGTTTCAGCGGTCTCAATCTACCTGGAACAAACTAAAATCTTTCGAACACAGGGTCAGTTGTTTGTCTGTCCAAGAAAGGGCATGGCAGTTTCTCCTAGAGTCATGTCATATTGGATTGTCAGGACCATTCAACTAGCTTACAATTCTCTGGGCCTTCCTCCTCCCTCAGAGGTTAAAGTGCATTCAACTGGGGGTATGGCAGCTTCCTGGGCAGCCTATGCAAAGGTTCCACCTAAAGTAGTGTGCAGAGCAGCAAGCTGGAGCGCACCAAACACCTTTATCCAACATTACAGGCTCAATGTAGCTCCCCTGCAGAAGCTGTGGGATTATCGATTATTTCCGCGGCTGTCGGTCATTAAAATAGTTTAGCAGCAGTACATTCTTGGTTGTTGTTGTTCTGTTTATTCTTACATTTCCCCCCCCTCAAAGGGTTGCTTTATACATCCCACAGTAGGCTGACATGGGGAGGTCCAGGAATAAGGAAGATTGTTATCCATACTTACCGTAATTTTCCTTTCCTGGATCCTCCCCATGTCAGCCAGGGAGTCCCACCCTAGTTGTCCGTCACAAGGAAGGGTACATGGAACAATGGCTGGGGCCGACAGCCGCCCTTCTATGGGTTAAGAAAAGGGTTGTCCTGGAGGGGGCGAAGCTGACCCACACAGTAGGCTGACATGGGGAGGATCCAGGAAAGGCAAATTACAGTAAGTATGGATAACAATTTTCCTTAATATACAGTATGTGTGTATATATATATATATATATATATATATATATATATATATATATATTTTTTTTTCTGAATTTATAGTATATTTAGATACTGTTTTTGAAGGTATGTTTTGTTTGCTAGGTGAACTGCTTACCAATCTGGACTGACGTTTTTGCTAGGGTCAAAGGTTATAACCTTATATTGATTGTATGTTTATGTTATACAGACTGCTTCCAGGATTATGCTTGAGAATTAATATACTTTCAGGTTAATTTACTAAAAGAATGGAGAATCTCCACTAAATAAATTGTAGCTGTGTTCACTTTAAATATTCGGTAATGTGTGGAATAAATAAATAATTTTTACAAGATTGTATAGTTTAAATATATTGTCACTGAATTTATTGAGTATATATTTTCAACTTACTACCAGCTTCCCGACTGCCCGCCGTCATTTGATGGCGGCAGTATGGCTCTCCTGCGTGAACCGCCGTCATCTGGCGGCGGGCGAGGGAGTGTGTGTTGTGGGAAATAAAACTTTACTACAATGTAAAGTAGTGAGTGTACAGCTTGTATAACAGTGTAAGTTTGCTGTCCCCTCAAAATAACTCAACACACAGCTATTAATGTCTAAACCGCTGTCAACAAAAGTGAGTACTCTCCTAAGTGGAAATGTCCAAATTGGGAAAATTAGCCATTTTCCCTCCCCGGTGTCATGTTACTCGTTAGTGTTACAAGGTCTCAGGTGTGAATGGGGAGCAGGTGTGTTACATTTGGTGTTATCACTCTCACTCTCATACTGGTCACTGGAAGTTCAACATGGCACCTCATGGCACAGAACTGGATCTGAAAAAAAGAACTTTTGCTCTACATAAAGATGGCCTAGGCTATAAGAAGAGTGCCAAGACCCTGAAACTTAGCTGCAGCACGGTGGCCAAGACCGTACAGTGGTTTAACAGGACAGGTTCCACTCAGAACAGGCCTCGCCATGGTCGACCAAAGAAGTTGAGTGCATGTGCTCAGCGTCATATCCAGAGGTTGTCTTTGGGAAATAGATGCATTGCTGCAGAGATTAAAGGGGTGGGGGGTCAGCCTGTCAGTGCTCAGACCATATGCCACACACTGCATCAAATTGGTCTGCATGGCTGTCGTCCCAGAAGGAAGCCTCTTCTAGATGCAAAAGAAAGCCTGCAAACAGTTTGCTGAAGACAAGCAGACTAAGGACATTGATTACTGGAACCATGTCCTGTGGTCTGATGAGACCAAGATAAACTTATTTGGTTCAGATGGTGTCAAGCTTGTTTGGTGGCAACAAGGTCAGGAGTACAACGATTAGCGTGTCTTGCCTACAGTCAAGCATGGTGGTGGGAGTGTCATGTCTGGGGGTGCATGAGTGCTGCCGGCATTGGGGAGCTACAGTTCATTGAGGGAACCATGAATGCCAACATGTACTGTGACATACTAAAGCAGAGTATGATCCCCTCCCTTCTGAGACTGGGCCGCAGGGCAGCATTACAACATGATAATGACCCCAAACACACCTCCAAGGCGACCACTGCCTTGCTAAAGAAACTGAGGGTACAGGTGATGGACTGGCCAAGCATGTCTCCAGACCTAAACCCTATTGAGCATCTTTGGGGCATCTTCAAATGGAAGGTGGTGGAGCGCAAGGTCTGTAACATCCACCAGCTCCATGATGTCATCATGGGGGAGTGGAAGAGGAATCCAGTGGCAGCCTGTGAAGATCTGGTGAACTCCATGCCCAAGAGGGTTAAGGCAGTGCTGGAAAAGCATGGTGGCCACACAACATATTGACATTTTGGGCCCAATTTGGACATTTTCACTTAGGGGTGTACTCACTTTTGTTGCCAGCGGTTTAGACTTTAATGGTTGTGTGTTGAGTTATTTTGAGGGGACAGTAAATTTACACTGTTATACAAGCTGTACACTCACTACTTTACATTGTAGCAAAGAGTAATTTCTTCAGTGTTGTCACATGAAAAGATATACTATAATATTTACAAAAATGTGAGGAGTGTACTCACTTTTGTGAGACATTGTATGTATTTTTCACAGCACATAACACAACAGCTCAATAATACAAGACTTAATAAGTGGCAGCCACTTTCTCAAGCATCCTCTAAGAGTCCCAATCCATTTTTTCCTACCTTGGGTACTACAGCTGAGCCCAGGCCCAGAAGGCACCCACATTGCAAGATTTAGGCCTGGGGTAGTTAATGTTCTTCCACTTCTCTTTTGTGAGTTCCACTAATATGAGTCCACATCTTAAAGTGGTTGTAAACCCTCACATATACCCAGTGAAGTCACTGGCCTCAGACAATACAGTGATACCTTGGTTCATGAATTTAATCCGTGAACCGACTCTGGTCGCGAACCAAGGCAAATTTTCTCATAGTGTTCAATGTAAATCTGGTTAATCCGTTCTGACCTTTTTTTTGTTTTTGAACCACAAAGGTGACTTCTATCCATCTTGTGCCCATAGAATTCAATGGAAGTCGCCTCCAAGTCGGATCCCCATCTATATTGAAGTGACTTTGCAGGAAAAAGAAAAGAATTTACACAGGCAAAGTCGCCTGGCATGGAGGTCGCTTGAGGTCGCGTTGTAAGTCCCTCAAAGTTGCGCTGAAGTCGCCTTAAAGTAGCGTTCAAATCGCCTAGCAAAGTCGCCCCTGAAGTTGGATCGCCTTTGTCTTCACAGTACTTTACATTTTCAGTGTCTCTCTGTGACCCACAATCTCACCAGAGCAAGAAAAAGCAGGGAAAATGTCCACAAATTGTGTTCGTGAACCGAAGTGGAGCTCATAAACCGAAGCAAATTTTTGTGAACTGTTCTGGTCGTGAACCAAGTTGTTAGTGAACAGAAGTGTTCATGAACCGAGGTACCACTGTAGATTAAACAAATCCTCCTACATAACTTGTACCTGTTTATCTGCAGTCTTCTCTCCTCTACATCCATTCAAAGTACAGAACTGAAAAAGGGGATGGAAAGCTGAAATTACGCTATGCAGAGCTCAGTGAGGAGAGCTCTGACAGATAATTGAAGGGAAGGGACACCCCCCCCCACCTTCACAAAGCACACATGAACAAAGCTGAGGCTGTCAATCACAGGCTGTGTGCTGGAGGTCCCTCATCTGTCACATTTTTTCTCTTGGTGTCAGGAAAACATGTCAGAAATGGTTAATGCTGCTAGCAGAGGAACGAAGCAGAAGACAGAAATGACACCTAGTGCTCTTAATTGAGACAGGTACACACTATAGGGCTATGCTTTCATCATATATCATGTCTGAGGTTTACAACCACATTAAGCCTCTGGACAGTCCAACCTATAGGATCTCTCTCTCTGACACTGATCGTATGCCTACATGATGTTTCAATCCTAAATATTCTGTACAAGCAGTGGTGGCCACTCCATTATGGCGCAGGGACACCGCCTACCTAACCCATGCGCCCGGCCCCTAATCTACATGCATCGCTGCCAACGCAAAGCCTGACTACAGGAGTACCACCTGCGGGGGGGGGGGGGGGGGGAGACGACATTTGCCCAATG
>BLSH010172794.1:365520-388730 GCA_018402905.1 Glandirana rugosa
GGTATCAGTGCTCTCTTTCTTGGTGCTGGTGTCAGTGCTCTCTATCTCATGTCTGGTGTCAGCATTCTCTATCTCGGGGTGCTGGTGTCAGTGCTTTCTATCTCTCTCTCTGTGTTGGTGTCAGTGCTCTCCATCTCAGGTACTGGTGTCAGTGCTCTCTATCTCTTAATCTTAGTGCTGGTGTCAGTGCTCTCTGTTTCTCTCTCAGTGCTGGTGTTAGTGCTCTCTATCTCAATGCTTTTGTCAGTGCTCTTTATCTCAGTGCTGGTGTCAGTGTTCTCTATCTCAGTGCTGGTGTCAGTGCTCTCTATCTCGGTGCTGGTGTCATTGCTCTCTATCTCGGTGCTGGTGTCATTGCTCTCTATCTCTGTGCTGGTGTCAGTTCTCTTTCTATCTCGGTGCTGGTGTCAGTGCTCTCTATCTTGGTGCTGGTGTCAGTGCTCTCCAGCTCAGTGCTCTCTATCTCAGTGCTGGTGTCAGTGTTCTCTATCTTTATGCTGGTGTCAGTGCTCTCTACCTTAGTGCTGGTGTCAGTGCTCTCTAGTTCAGTGCTGGTGACAGTGCTCTCTATCTTGGTGTTTGTGACAGTGCTCTCTATCTTGGTACTGGTGTCAGTGTTCTCTATCTCTCTCTTAATGCTGGTGTCAGTGCTCTTTATCTTGGAGCAGGTGTCAGTGCTCTTTATCTTGGAGCAGGTGTCAGTGCTCTTTATCTTGGTACTGATGTCAGTGCTCTCTATCTCGGTACTGGTGTCAGTGCTCTCTATTTCTCTCTGAGTGCTGGTGTCAGTGCTCTCTATTTCTCTCTCAGTGTTGGTGTCAGTTCTCTCTATCTCAGTGCGGGTGGTCTCTATCTCATTGTTGCACTCAGTGGCCTCTCTCTCTCAGTGCTGTACTCATAGAGCTCCTTAAACTCAGCCTCTCGTTACACCGTCAGGCAGCAGTAGGTCCCTTAGGGACTCCCCGTAGCGGAAGAGTTCTTGGTGGAAGATAGCAGCAGAAAAGCCAATCAACAGGCAGAGCCAGCGCCTGGCCCACCGTGGCTGAGGATCAGCACTGGACTAGGCTGGAACCTCCCAACCTCCCATTGTGAAGACCTGAATAGGCAGGGGTGAAGGCAAGACAGAGGAAGGGATCAGGGGCTGTCAATCACAGGTGGGCACACTGGGAAACACTGTCAGAGGACTGAGCTGTCCTTACTGTTTGTGGCACTGATAATCAGGAGGAAGGAAGCGGAGGGGACAGGAGGTGTATATAAAGGCTGGTCACTGTGGCAAAGGAATGCTGGATGCTGGAGGAGCAGGGATTGGAGGCCTGGCTATCTCTCATGGGGTGGTAGCCAGCTACAGAAGGGGGTTGTGGCGTAGTAGCTGTGTCTCTCCCTGCAGCTAGTGCCCCAGATCCCCCTGCCCTGATTGACAGCCCCAGAGAGGGGTGGCCCAGACACCTCTTCTCTCCTACCTCCATCTTCCATCAGCTCCATCCAACCCTGGTGAGGCCTCCTCCTCAGACCCTCTTCTTCCCCTCCTCCCCCTGCTTACCAGAAGTTGTGTATAGCCTGGTGCACTGGAAGCACCAGGTAAATGTAAGTACCTAATCCATATGTGTTTTTACAATAAAGTGAAAGTTTTTAAAGGTATAAGTACTATTATAGCCTTTTTTTTTTTTTTTTACATACATTGCCTGGATGATACCGGCCACCTGTGGGATTGCATCACAAGGAGTTAGCAGCGAGGAAACCTAGATTGCGCTCTTCACAGCCTGGGAGAGGCTAAAAGTTTAAATTGACCAAACGTAATTGTAAGGCCACACTACACCAGGTGAGAATATTCCTGGAGGGAGGGACACTTGGTGGTGACACATCATTTGCCATTTAATTCCTGTAAGAAATAGATGGAGTAAGAAGCCCTCTATGTGGATGGTAACTGCTTGAAGGACCTGCATTACATTTTTGATGGACTGCACAGTTTGGATTGCACCTATTTTTTGATTCATACTTATTTTTTAAAGTATATAAATTAGGCACCAGAAATGCATGTGTATATAGAGTTTTTTATTTGTTTTTTTAGGTTTAGATACACTTTAAAATCAAGTAGTTAACAAATGTCTGATAAGAATAAAAGAACTGACATAGATTAAATGCACATAATTATTTTTATTTTGATTATATTTTCATTAATACAACTGCAATAATAAATAAATAAATATATTGCATGAAGCCTACGAGCATTTCTTGTTCCACAGAAAGATCCCCCACTATATATGAAGAACTAGCCTAATTCAGACTCATGAGTCTCAAAGGACTAAGCAATTCTTCTCCTGTTTGTTATTGTAGACTGCTGTTAATATCTAAAATTACATGAACTGTTTATCATGACCTAAGTAATAACTCATCTGATGTCTAACAATTACTCAACAAATGCCACTTCACATTTGTAAATATTACTGTTCAACTCGAAAGATTGATAATGTAATCTGTTGTATTATTTTCAATAAAACTCTTATTGGAAAAAAAAATAAAATAAATAAATAAATATAACAAAAATAAATAAAATCAACACGTGTAAATATAAAGGGTGTATAGCCTCAAGAAGTGAGCATATGAACAAAGATCACTTACATTCCTTCATTTTTAGGATAGCTTACATGCAGAGCTTAAGTTTCCCTGGCCTGCTGATCCCAAAATGAATTCTGTTCTAACGGCAAACAAATGGGCAGGTCTATCTCAGGGTAACCATTTATGCTATGAAACTAAAAACACTACACAGAGGCCACGTGTTATAATGTAAGATAGATAGATAGATAGATAGATAGATAGATAGATAGATAGATAGAAATATTTTTATTATTGTGCTATATAACATTTTTTGCTATTTTAATTCTCAGTCTTTTAATATAAGAAATTACCTCAATGATTTAAACTTGATCTAAATTAAACATACATAAATCTATCATTATTACCATTTTGTTTTTATAAAGCAAACTATTGAGTGGGGCATTTTACCATAGGTTATGCTGTAAAGTTGCAAACACTGTTAATAATGTAGAATGCAAGAAGGCATGAGAGCACTGTGCCTTGGAACTTCCCCGCTAATAAGCAACATGTTATTCTGCAGCGGCATATAAAATACAGTAGTGAAAGACCAGCCCTACATATTGTATAACACAATATCAGAAATACTGTTGCATTCTGCTCAGTATTACATGTCCACAAAGATCATACAAATTCAGGTGCAACTAAGGTGTTAAGGGAAGTCTAAAAAAAATGCTGCTCCTGTCTCTTTAATGTGCAATTAGCTGCATGGTGCTTTTGCTTTTTAAATCATCCCTCTGTATCCCCTAAAATACCTGTTTGATAATGCCAGGTCATGACTTCCCCCTGAGTGCTGACTCCCCCTGTATATAGCTTATCTTGGGAGCCCCATGGTCTATGCAGGCATTGTCACTCCCAGCTCTCCTATCTCATGTGTGCCTGTCTTCAACTCCCCCTCCCTCTTCCTCTCATAGCTTCTCCTCTCTGTTCTCATAATTAACTCTAAACGCTCCTATCCCTCTGTATTAGAAGAATAAGTTCCCTGTGTCAGTGTTATATCAAAAATATTCTTATCTATATAGATAACATAGCAAGGCTCTGCCTATCCAGCTGACGTCAGCTGCAGTGCTCAGCCCCTCCCTTAAGAATTCTGAGCTGAGAGAGAAAAGCTGAAAAATTACAACTGATCCTAGTAAGAAGGTGTGTTATCTATACAGAGAAGTATATATATGTTATAACACAGACACAGGGCAACATCTTGTTATAATACAGAGCAGATGGGAACTTTTTATACAAGTGGCTTAACAAACACTATAAAGGATCCTAAAATAAGTCGATCAGGGAAATGTAAGTAGAAAATGGATATGACAAGCTCATGCAGGCAATGAGAAGCAGATGGAAAAGTGTATATTGTTGGTGGATATAAGGCTAAGATAATGTAGGGTATATAATGATAGTCTTCCATGAAAAGCTGGGTATTCAAATAATGTTTGAATGATTCAGTGTTGGAGACAGTCTGACAAAGCAAAGGAGCAGCATCCGCAGACCAGGTGAAGTACAGGATTTGGATGTAAAAGTTGGAGGTGGTAAGAGAGAAGAATAAGAGGAACAGATCCCTTAAAGATCACATAGTATATTTAAGAGCATACAGTGGGTGATAAGAAAGATGAGTCCAGTTTCTAAGGATTGGATGACAGAATAAAAGAGGTATTAAACCCAAAATGAAAAATCTAATATATTGCAGCTTACCAATCGCTAGATATGGTGGCTGCATTCATTTTCTTTTCTTAGGCTTTTTCCCTCTGTTTTCACCTGGTGATCTGGCCAGTAGGACACCTCCTGTATTAGAGTGCCCCCACTCTGGATGAAGGATCACAGGGGACACAGCAAACCAGTCTGGGGGGAGGCTAGTGTTAAATGTACTAGCAGTTTTAAATACACTAACTAATCAAAGCCAAACTTCAGCTCACACTTTATAATCAGTTACAGCAAACAGTTTCTCTTCTTTTTGGGATAAAAGTTTTGCTTGAATAAATAAAAGCTGATCATTGTAAGCAACCTGTCAGTGTTGAAAGGTTCGCCCCATCCCTGTAAACTGATATATCTGGAAGAGACCTTGTTCCAGATTAAAATAGAAGAAAATAAATATAAAAAAGAAAACGAACTGAGCCATTACATCAAAGAATTGGTAAGCTGCAATACAATAAATGTTCGCTTTTGGGTTTAATACTGCTTGAAGCAAATAAGCCTGCTAGGTTCAAATAATGAAAATAGTTTAGATAGGAAATGATTAGTGCATAGATGAGTATTTCATATCAAGTTAGCAGCGAATATAAGTAATGATTTGCTATGGAGACACAAAGAGAGCAGTGGCCAGGACAGGTGGCTTGCTGTAAGGGACTGAGAACTGCATTCTTCACATTATCATTGTGTGTAAACAAGGCCAAAAATATGGTAAAAATTATAGGAATAAATAGCTAAGTTCACTTATTACATTTATATAACGATACAATATACAGTATTGTATTTCTGTAAATGGCATGTAGTCATAACAAAGATGGGTTGTGCTAGGCAATGTTAGCATGATGCAAGGCAGCAAAAATCCACTTCTGTTCCTCCAACAAGACTTTATGGCTGACGATTGAAAATTTTGAACTGGAAGTATGAACGAAGAGAACCAAGGAATGAGATGATATCTTCTTCATCATCCGAAACATCACATTTAACCTAGAAAGACAGTTTAAAGTGTTATCAGTTTTCTCTATACCAACATTCTAATCTCAGTATGTACTATATCTGTATTGTAAATAGTAAATTGCTGTCAGCTTACTGGTGGTCTGATAAAATATAACTATGGCCTACCATTAAAAAATATATGTTGCAGCACTTAGACCCCTTTCACACCAGGGCCGCCCAAGCGTTAGCGGTAAATCACAGCTAATTTGAGGTGCTTTACCACTCGTTATATTGTTGCTTTGGCGCCGCTATTCGGGTGGCAGTGGTGGCGCTTTCAACCCCCCACAAAGGGTTAAAAAGGGGTTAAAAGTGCCGGTTAGCAGTGCTTCCGAAGCGCTGTTCAGGGGCTTCGGGAGCGCTGCCCCATTGTTTGCAATGGGCAGGGGCGGTGGAGGAGCGGTGACTACACCGCTTCCCCACTGCCCCAAAGATGTGGCTTGCAGGACTATTTTTACCGTCCCGCAAGCGCACCGCCCCAGTGTGAAAGCACTCGGGCTTTCACACTGGGGTGTATTGGGGGGAGTTTTTCAGACACTTTTCAGTCGCTATTTTTAGCGCAAAAACACCTGAAAAACATTCTGGTGTGAAAGGGGTCTAAATTATAAGTACATCTGAAAGTACAGTTTTCTCATAACCTCCATGTAAAGTCTTACAAATACCTGCTGACCTTGCACCCCGAGGTTCACCAAATGCAGCTTTCTCTGATGGGGGCATTGATGCTGCACTGCACCCTAATTCAGCATTGTCACTCCCATGTTGGCGGTACCTGCTTGCACTTCATAAGATTTAGCACGGGGCGATGCTATCATTGCTGATTCACAAGCATGTAGCTTGTCAATATGCACCTGGCCACATCCATTTCTGTCCACTGCTTTCTGGATTGGCAGTACTGCCTCATTTGCTGAAACCCTCCCACTGTGATCTGCAGTGTTTGGGAGGGGGAGCGTGAGGAACACAAATGAAGGAGAATTTCGCTCAGTCAGGAGCAATAAAGAAAGTTTTTGAGGCATCACATAGTAACTGCATTTAGAACTTATTTAGCCTGTCCTACTGGAGCGTTTAGATGTACAGTACTTTAATCAGTGTACTACTGGGGAAATGAGGAAGTATTACAAATGAGGAAGTATTAATTAGATCAGAATAATTTTTCTAATACCAATTAGAGTATTTAAAAAAAGATGTTTTGAAGTAAATTTGTACGGAGAGAAATGGGTGGGCTGCCTATTTTTGACCTCCTTGTCAAAAAACACGTGTTCACTGGCTGTCTCCAACTTCAGTACTTCCTAGGTCACTGTCCAGGAACAAATGGAGTGAGAGCTAAGTCAGAATTACTGGTTTGGTGACGCATGAAGTATCAACGTCTTTGGATCAATATAACAGCCAGGCATTTTTAGTAGTAAAGATAAGAAAAGGCAATATCCATATTTTCTCAATACAGGTTTATTTAAGGCAAAGAGTAAGGCACTCTGAATTAAAAATTATTCACTTTCCTGAGCTATGTATTACTTTTTCTGGAGCATTTTTGTGTCCATGACAAATTAAAAGTTTCTCTTTCGTTAGATTATTTTGATTCTAGATGAGTAGCTGAAGCTCAGGCACCAGGTGCAGTGTTAACTATATATAATAAGCCTAGCAGAGGCTCATATGACATACACTATATTACCAAAAGTATTGGGACACTTGCCTTTACACAAGTCCTGACCTCCACCCAATAGAACACCTTTGGGATGAATTGGAGCAGAGAGTGCGAGCCAGGTCTTCTCGTTCAACATCAGTGCCTGACCTCACAAATGCACTTCTGGAAGAATGGTCAAACATTCCCATAGACACACTCCTAAAACTTCCCAGAAGAGTTGAATCTGTTATAGCTGCAAAGGGTGGGCCAACTCAATATTGAACCCTACGGACTTAGACTGGGATGCCAGTAAAGTTCATGTGCGTGTAAAGGAAGGTGTCCCAATGCTTTTCGTAATATAGTGTATATCAGAATAGTAAAGGAAAGAGTAAATCTGCTATATTTTCTAAAGAATGAAATGTACACAGTAAGAGATGAGGGGGAGAACCACTTATATGGGCATGAGCAGCATCAAACCTGGACCACTGGGAGCATATGAGGAATGATCCTTATATCAAAATGTACTGATTCCTCCTTGAGGCATCTAAGGTATTATTTTATTCTGTCTACCCATGAGCCCTCATTTTTCCTCTGCAATATAATAGGGGATTTTCTTTTAACTCTGCACTGAGAGTCACAAGTGGATGATACCATTGCTTCTTGAAGAAGTATTTTTTTCCTGTGAAACCCATTCAGATTTAATTTTCCAACTACCCTCTACTGCAGAGATCCCTTTTGTTCAATAAATGAAACACATGTAACAAATGGAATGTACATATGTGCATAACAAGTAGTATTGAATATTGGTGGAGCCAGTATGGAATGTATTTTGAAATTGATTTTAAGACAAATTTTTAATAAGTACAATATATACATGTGTATATATATATATGTGTGTGTGTGTGTGTGTGTTTTTAAAGAAAATATATGTCTGTCATTTTTTTTATTTACACAAGTGGATGTATATGCCTCCTAAAAAGCCCCCTCCTTTTCTTGGCCACTTTTATAGCTAAAACTTTCCTTTTTTGTATACCTGTTTGGGATGTGGTTCTCTTCACTATATATAGGGGATACCTTTTTTTACATCATCTTCAGGAAAGGTTACCTATAAGTCATACTTTAAAGTTTATTTCAGGTCAAGATTTTAGAAAAGAAACTTTTTCCTTGTTTTAAACTTTTGAAGACAGGTGTGTTTATCTACTAGTAATTCACTCAACTAACTCATTTCCATTTGTGGCATGAAACCCCATGCCTATTTGTAGACTGCAATCACAAGAATTAGTGTAAACACTCTCCAGTTTTCTGTTGTTAAACCACTGAACCCCTCACATTCTCCTCATCTCCACAGCATGGGGACTTAAGCCGGCCATAGATGGTTCGACTCTCAGCAGGGACAGGCCGAGATTCAAAGCATGTATAGGTAGGCTGATTGTACGCTAGCAATAATCACTGCATTCTCCCTGCAGGTACAGCTCCCCCCACCAGGAGAACACAATTGATCCGTGAGAGGGGTTGCCACATCAACACTGACTGGGTTGATGGGGAAATTGAGCAATTTTCTTCCCTGCAACTTGTGATTGCAGGAAAGAAAATTGTATTATCTACGTCCGTCTTTATCTGTTCCGTAGTACATGATAAAAACTGGGAAAATGCCTTGAAATGAAACAGGAAGTCTACACAGGACACAGGAAAGCTCCCAATTTTTGACATGGTCAATGCATATTTTTTTAACATAAACAAATATAACAGAATACTTCAATGGCATTGTTAGGGTTTACATACACTTTAAAGAATAACTTCAGGCAACATTTTTATTTTCCCATGCAGTGGGGTGTGATAACTGCTTGTTTTTGTCTAGGGGATTGCAGGGCAGCTGCTCCTGCCCCCTGCACATTAGCGGTCTTGTGAATGGACTGTTCCTGACGTCATCACACCCATAGACCAGTTCTGAACATGAGGATGGCAGGAACAGTCCACCGATGGACATGGGGGAGTGTGGTTTTCCAGAGGATTGAAGGATCGGGTAAGTATAGCCTTTCAGTGCGCCGCTAGACAAAACAAGCAGTTAATCCATGCAGTGCTAGCACCGCCCCACTGCATGGGAGAAAAGAAAAATTTCATGGAGTTCTGCTTTAAGGCTCACAGGTTCCTCAGCAATTACTAACTTACAGTTCTATATGTCAATGACATGAGTACTATGGGGCATGAGTATAGGGCTGCCACTTTTTCTTCAAGCCAAACCCGAACACTTGTAGTGGTGCACAGTATATTTTTTTTTTAGTATACACTATAGGATTGTACCAGACCTGGCACACCTTTGTGCACTCCAAAGAGAACAATAATGCAGCACACTTAGTGCTCCTTACCCTCCTATCAAGACCTGTTCAGAGCCACATTCCTGTCTGAATAATGTGTCCAGGTTTCAGGTGGACTGAAAGCCAGACAGATGATTCAAAACCTGGACTGTCCGGGTGAATCCCAGACAGGTGGCAACCCTACATATGTATAATTAATATTCTGAATCTCAGGCACAATAATTGTTAGCAGCTAAAGCAGGATGGAGAGAAAAAATTGTTTGGTGTATGACTTCTAAGGCTTAACAAAATTGATTCATTCAAGTTGTTCTGGCATTTCAGACCTGAATACATTTTTTGAAATGCTGTATAGTATACTATAAATTGGCAGTGCTTACAACTTGGTTGGTCGGCTTTGCTTGTGCTTTAACAACATCTAGGAAATGCTCGAGTTTATGCAAGTGTTTTCCCCCACTTCGGCAAACTTTCTTCAGGGATTTTCTGGCTCTGCAGCAAATTTCAGCGGCTGACACATTCTTTGGGAAAGAAAGTTACAATAATTAAAACAATATTATTTGTGTTTTTTGTGTTGAACAAATACAGTATATTATCTATCTATTATCTATAACACCTCTTTCATCGCATCCATCTAATACATATAATGAATCACATTCATATTTAAATAAATATCATACCTATTCATAAAAAAGCTCCCAAAAGTCAACCTAATAAACCCCTTTGTAAATACTTATGAACAGGCTTTCAAAAAACAGCTTAAAACAAATAATCACATGATTGCAAAAATATATTTTTATTTTATTTAATTATAGCCAAAACACATAAGTGTAACATCTTGACATCAGACAATACACACATTTAAAATAATCTAAAATCTTCCCCTGCAGAGCATGTATATGTAGCTCCCTATATTTAATATCACCAAATCTTCAAACAATGATCTCCGTCCAATCACTAATACTCCAGTATAAGGAAAAGGTGACTTTTATGGAAACATTATACTTTAACATTTATTTCTCTTTTGAATATGATTATGAAGAAATCACAACAGATCCATAGGTGATAATTATATTCCATCGTAAGATAAATGCCACAGGTAGTTGCTGCAAGAAGGCATTGTAAATCAGTGGCCAGCAAATACATATCTGTAAATGCATGCCACTTTCCTTGTAAGAAGCCACAGCATATAAGTTGTAATTCAAAGGGGGTACCTCACTAGAAATATAGGGATGGCACAATGAATGATGTAAGGGCCCACAGAGGTGAATGCAATTAGCCCTTGACTCATATACTTAAGCATATCCACATGGTATCAAGCCAGGATGTG
Organism: Glandirana rugosa; assembly: GCA_018402905.1. Classification (NCBI taxonomy): domain Eukaryota; kingdom Metazoa; phylum Chordata; class Amphibia; order Anura; family Ranidae; genus Glandirana; species Glandirana rugosa. The sequence continues at coordinate 376,043 of BLSH010172794.1, forward strand.
CTCCTCCAAGAAAGCGAACAAAGTCAACCAATCAAATTGCCTTAATTTTACGTGAACCCTCTGGACTAAAGAAGTTAGCTCCCAAAATGGTTCAGGGCAGACTCTAGTCGAACACCTATCGCAGACTCTGAAGCTTGAGGCATCAATGCCATTCATCTGCCTGGAGATAACAACAACAATCCCCAAGAGGTATAATAAAACAAAGACCACTGCAAAATGGGCTGCTCTTGTCCATCAGTTATATAAGGGTTGTTGCATGCTTGTCAGGTATATCCTTTGATTTACAACTTGGATGCTGTTGCATCTCACAAGAAACAAGGCATATGTTTATTAGACATTTATCTAGCTATTAATATACAAGGTCATCTTGCAGCAAGATGGCATTTGTCTTAAAGTGATTGTAAGATCTGAATTTCCGGGTGGACGTCCACGGATGTCCCGCCCTTGTGTACTCTCCTGGCGTGCCCACGGGCCGGACGGACCCGCGATCACCTGTCAGAGCTGCAGAACGGGGAACCGCCGATGTAAACTTGACGGTTCTCCTTTCTGTGAATGGGGACATGACAGATCTACTGACCCTTGTCACTGGCATCAGTTAGATCTGTTATGTCCCGGCCAGCCCATTCCCCACACAGTAAGAACACATGCAGTAAACACAGTTAACCCCTTCACTGCCCCCTGCAGGTTAACCCCTTCACTGCCAATTACATTTATACAGTAATCAGTGGAGATTTAAATTTCTAATCGATGTATAAATGTCATTGGTCCCAAAAAAGTGTCAAAAATGTCCGACATGTCCGCCCCAATATCGCAGTCCTTGATAAAAATCGCAGAACGTTGCCATTACTAGCAAAAATAAATAAATAAATAATAAAAACGCCATAAATCAATTCCCATAGTGTGTAGACGCGATAACTTTTGCACAAACCAATCAATAAACTCTGATTGCGATTTTTTTTACCAAAAATATGTAGAAGAATATAAATCAGCCAAACCCAATGAATATTTTTTTTTTGGATATTTATTATATCAAAAAGTAAAAAATATTGTTCTTTTTTCAAAATTGTCGCTTTTTGTTTGTTTATAACGCTAAAAATAAAAACCGCAGAGGTGATCAAATACCACCAAAAAAAAGCTCTATTTGTGGGGAAAAAAGGATAAAAATTTTGTTTGAGTACAACGTCGCACGACCGTGCAATTGTCATTCAAAATGTGACAGCGCTGAAAGCCTAAAATTGGTCTGGGCAGGAGGGGGGGGGGGGGGTTAAGTGCACAGTAAGCAAGTGGTTAAAATAGAAATGAAAGGTAAAAAAAAAAACATTATAAATACCTTTTTTTTTATCCCTTTTTTATAAGTGATCATATTCCCTCTGTTCCCTCTGTTCTCAGCTGGTGGGAGAAAAAGCAGCAGCACACTGGCCTTCCCAGTGAATGGCTGTGCAGGGGGGTTCGACATGTCTGATCATTGGAGCAGAGCAGGCTGAGTTACCAGCACAGCTAGAGAACTGACCACGGTGTAGAATATGAAATGTTGGGTTTAAATACTCTTAGTAATGGGATATGATTATCACCTATGAATCCCCAATGATGTTGTTATAAACATTTTGTGGATAGTATTAGTTCACACATATGCACTCGGTGGTTAACACAGCTCGTGGGTAAGTGCTAAAAGACTATTGTTTAAACTACCTGATGAGACTGCCTGATACTGAAGTATTTGTGATTTCACAGAGACCATTGTCTGAAGATTTGGAGATATGAAATATAGGGAGCTCTCCATGCTTGCTCTACAGGGGAAATATTTTAGAGAATTTTAAATGTGTGTATTGTCTGATGTTGTATTTTTAGATAATATGAAATAAAAATAGATATATTTATGCAATCACATGATTATTTGTACTAGGCTGCATTTAGAAATACTGGAACAAAAATGCAAAGGTCACATTCTCACTGGGGTTTAGACACCGCAGCATCCCTGAAAGATGGTGCAGTGCTCCCAATGTTTTGCTGTCTCACCTAGTATCGGTGCGGCCATGTAACCCAAAAAGCATATCACAAAAAAGGGAAAGATTGGGGGGTACAGAGACCCCTCAATAAAGTGGTTACAAAGAGGACCATGCAGCTTAAGCTTTATTGAGGGGTCTCTGTACCGCCCAATCTTTTTTTTTTTTTTGTATTTAGAAATACTGTCCATAAGTATCTCCATTAGAGGGGCTTTTTTCTTAAATTGCTTGAACTAATTTGCCATCTTTGTCCCACTGGGGAAAATTCTCTTCACTTCATGTCCCATAGAGACAATAGGACAATATCTCTTTAAAATGAGGGACATCCCCTCTATGGTCACCATAAAGAGTTTCCCTTTTGGAAGATTTCTGATTTATTCACGTTCTTGAGGCAACTCAATTTTGGAATTTTTTGCACTTTCAATCCCAGTGAAAATGGTCACCAGGACACAGTCAAGACAAAGAACCGCAATAAACATGACAGGGGTTCTAACCCTTCCACACTCTATTTAACCACTTCCCGACTGCTTTGCATTTACTGCTGCACTGTGGCAGCTCTGCGCAAACGACGATTCGCGCACCCGCAGTTGCGGGCGTGCGCCGCCGCCGTGCACTCGTGCCCACCGCACGCTGTGTGAGTGTGGCCGCAGGTCGCGGGCAGACTTGATGTCCGCCAGCGACTCATGGTTGTCTAATACAGAGGCAGAACGGGGAACTGCCAATGTAAGCACGGCGGTTTCCCGTTCTGTCAGGGGACATGACAGTAATCTATTAATCCCTGTAATCGGGATCAGTTAGATCTGTCATGCCCCTGCCAGCCCAGCCCCCACACAGTTAGAACACAGTGAGGGAACACATTTAACCCCTTAATCACCCCCTACAGCTTAACCCCTTCCCTGCCAATGACATTTATACAGTAATCAGTGGCTATTTTTAGCTCTGATTGCTGTATAAATGTTAGTGGTCCCAAAAAAGTGTCAAAAGTGTCCCATCTGTCCATCGCAATATCGCAGTCCCGATAAAAATCGCCGCCTTACCAGTAAAAAAAAATAAAATAGTAAAGATGCCATAAATCAATTCTCATAGTTTGTAGACTTTTGCGCAAACCAATCAATAAATGCTTTTTGGGATTTATTTACCAAAAATATGTAGAAGAATACATTTTGGCCTAAACTGATGAATAATTTGTTTTTTTATATATTTTTTTTGGATATGTATTATAGCAAAAAATAAAAAGAATATTTTTTTTTCAAAATTGTCTCTATTTTTTTGTTTATAGTGCAAAAAATAAAAACCGCAGAGGTGATCAAATACCACCAAAAGAATGGTCTATTTGTGGGGAAAAAAGGGCGTCAATTTTGTTTGGGTACTCAGTTAAAGCGTCGCAATGCCGAATTGCAAAAAGTGCTCTGGTCAGGAAGGGGGTAAATCTTTCCGGGGCTGAAATAGTTAAAGCTTAGAAAGAATATTTTGGCTTTCGATATACTTTAACTCAACTCTACAGTAAACATTTATAATTATTGAAGAGGTATTCTTGTTAAATTTAGCCATAAAACTGGAAGCTGTTGAAAACATTAAACATACCCAATTAACACCTTCCTTGCCTGTAATGGCAATAAAAGTTCATGGGAATGCAAAAGCAGCTGAAGCAGGTCAAATGCCTACCAAAAAAGGCCCTAAAAGGTATACTGTATTTACTTACTGTACTGCACAGTTTTTCTAAATTTAGTTTTAATTTTACAGAATTTGTAAGATAAACTTTTTTTCACTATCAAATACATGTTACAGTATATATATACCTCCACCCACCAACTTGCTCACTGACCAGGAGATTGCTTATCACTTTAAAAATAAGATTGATACATTTCGTCTCGAGATCTTGTCTCTACAGATTTCTCACTCCCCTCACATTCTTTGTCCTTCTGCACAATCAATACTCTCGTTTAACCCAGCTACCATAGAGGAAGTCACTAAACTTCTCTCTAACGCCCACCTAACCTCCTGCCCCCTAGACCCCATTCCTTCTTAACTACTACAGCCACCCTCTCACTCTTTCCTACACTCCTTAACTCATATCTTCAACCTCTCCCTCTCTACTGGCATCTTCCCCAACCCTCTAAAACATGCACTAGTCACTCCCATACCAAAAAAGGCCACATTGGACCCCACCAATCTTAACAACCTAAAATCCATCTCCTTACTCCCTTTTGCCTCCAAAATCCTTGAACGTTTAGTTTACAACCGACTGAGTGACCACCTCACTGAAAACAACCTTCTTGATCCCCTTCAGTCTGGATTTCGTCAACATCACTCCCCAGAAACTGCCCTCCTAAAACTCACAAGCAACTTACTAACAGCAAAAACCAACGATCATTATTACATACTCTGAGGCTGGATTCACACCATTGCGGTGCGAATTGAAGGTCCGTTTTCACAGCTAATTGACAAAGTAGTTGTTCAGCGTTTTCAGGTCAGTTTTTGATCAGGATCAGGTCAGGTTTACATCAGTATCAGTTCAGGACTCTTTTTCAATTCGCACTGAATCCGCACCCCAGCTGTACCGGACATATGTGAACAGGCACAATAGAAAGCAATGTTCTTTCAAATGTCATGCGAATTGGATGCGGTGTAAGCCGCATCCAATTTGCATAGGTGTGAACCCAGCCTGACTCTTGGACCTCTCCGCTGCCTTTGATACAGTTGATCACTCCCTCCTCCTCAAAAAACTCAATTTGCTTGGTCTCCATGGCTGTGCTCTCCATTGGTTCAAATCTTACCTATCTCACCGCACCTTCAGTGCCACTTACAAATCCACTTCCTCCTCTCCAACTCCTCTCACCGTTGGGGTCCCCCAAGGTTCTGTCCTTGGACCCCTACTATTCTTGATCTACATGTCCTCCCTGGGTCAGCTGATAACCTCCCATGGCTTCCGCTATCATTTATATGCCAATGACACCCAAATCTATCTCTCTACCCCTCAGCTCACCCCATCAGACTCCTCACAGATCACTGCCTTACTAACAGACATCAGCCTGGATTTCACAGCACTTCCTCAAACTGAATCTATCTAAAACTGAGCTCATGATATTTCCACCCCCACGTGCCCCTTCCCATGACTTCTCTGTTAAGATCAATGGCACAACTATTAGTGCGTCCCCACATGCCAGGGTGCTAGGGGTAACCATAGACTCTGAACTGTCCTTTCAAGACCTCATCCAATCCCTGTGCAAATCATACCGCCTCAGCCTACGCAACATCGCTAGAATACGCCCCTTTTTAACCATTGACACCACCAAGCTTCAAATTCACTCTCTGGTTATCTCTCGTCTCGACTACTGCAACTCTTTCCTCATTGGATTACCTTTGCATACATTATCCCCCCTTCAGTCAATAATGAATGCTGCTGCAAGACTTATCTACCTTGCCAACCGCTCAGTGTCCTCCACCTCTCTCTGCCAATCTCTCCACTGGCTTCCACTCACCCAACGTATAAAATTCAAAGTACTAACAATAATTTACAAAGCCATCCACAACTCTGCCCCCAGCTACATCTCTAACCTAGTCTCAAAATACCAACCAAGCCGCCCTCTTTGGTCCTCCCAAGACCTCCTGCTCTCTAGCTCCCTTGTCACCTCCTCCCATGCTCGCCTCCAGGATTTCTTGAGAGCTTCTCTCATCCTTTGGAACTCCCTACCCCAATCAGTCCGACTGTCTTCTAATCTATACATCTTTAGACGATCCCTGAAAACCTTTCTCTTTAAAGGAGCCTATCCTGCTTCTACCTAATACTCTTTCTTTCTACATCAGCTCACCCCCCACAGCTTTTACCTTTTGTATTTAATTGACCCTCCCTCTTAGATTGTAAGCTCTAACGAGCAGGGCCCTCTGATTCCTCTTGTACCAAATTGTGATGTAACTGTAATGTCTGCCTTCATTTTTGTAAAGCGCTGCACAAACTGCTGGCACTATATAAATCCTGTATAATAATAATAATAATAATAATAATAAATATATATATATGTATATATATATATATATATATATATAAAGATACCAATGCCTAGAAAGGTTAAACAATTTGATTTGTACCTTTGTTTCTCCAAGTATGGGTACAAGTGAAGAATTGCACTCTATCTGTAGAAATAAGTAAACAGTAGTTATACATTACAATACTAATATACCTCACACAAAAACTGGTTTTAATCTCTAAAAGCAGAATTAATTGTTGTTAAGAAAGGTACATTTTTAAACAAATTAAAAAATATATATATATATTAAATATTTACATAGTTTCAAACATTGAAGCTCTTACCTCTCTAAACACGTTTGTCAGGTTTACTAATTGCTCAATAATCTGCTTGTATGTCCCTTCTGAGTAGGCTGAAGGGAGATAAAAGAGACTGAACACAATGCAAAGGGTCACCAGTGAATTGTTCATGGTCTACTAATGGTGCTGGCAATGCCTGGTGAAGAAGCTCAGATTTGAATATCAGTTGCCCTCATCTTTAACTGAGTTTTATACAGTTACAAACCTCAAAGGAAGTGACATACAAGCACACATTAATTTGCTGACTGTTTGCCTCTATATATCAGATAATTACCTTGTTGATTAACTAAAACCAGACTATGCAAATGTAAGAGGAATTTTTTAAAATAGGTTCTAGGAATACAAGTAATTTAATTTACGCAGTGGTGGTTGAAAGTTTCACTGATCATGTAGTTTCCATTTTAAATTTATATAATTTATTTAAAACATGGAGATTTACACCTTCCTGTGACCCTTCTTAGAACTAAATTTAAATAAATGAGCATATGTTATAGTCCACAGGCAATATACTTCTGCTCAACTGCTTATCTAGTCTCAATAAAATGATAATAAAGTGCAAGCAGATCTTATTGGGGTGATTCCGTGGGACAAACCAGCAATAGAGCTATATGTCAACCCTTTGGATTGACTGAATTCTCCTGTTGTGCAAATTTCTCTCCAGTTTTTCCAAATTTGGTTTATGACCTCAAGCATCCTATTCCCCTATCCCAATTGCAGGAACATGGGTAAACAAGCCTGTGTGTCAACATAACAGGCTTGTCTTCTTTAAGACAACATTTTCACCATTCATGCAGTTTATGTATACCCACTAGATTGCCTATAGTGGATATTATTTAGCCAACACCTGTGATGATTGCTATAATAATCCAAAGAGGTGTGAGAGTACATATTTGATTCACCTTTTAAAGATGACATTTAGCCCACAGTAACATGGAATCAATGTGGTCATGAAAAATCCCAAGACATTTTTCCTGAGGGATGTCCACAGTTTAAAAATGGGCACATTTTTTGGCCAATTGGACAACTTAGGGAAAATGTAAAATCTAGAAATGCAAATTTGAATAACCAATCAGTGACAGCGCAACAAAAAAAGGTAGACAACCAATTAAACCAAGGTTATTGGTCACAATTATATACATCAGAAATGACTGCTCAGAAAGAATATGTAATAATGACTACAGGTACCTACATCCCAAAATCATGTTAGAATAAAGAAAACAAAAGGGGTGGGGCAAGTATGCTTTTTCTGGTACAAGACATTACAACAGCTTTGCTTAAAAACAAATTGGTTTTATTTAACATTGCAATTTAAAAATATGTACATTAAAATGCATGGTAAGTCCTCTAGGATGGTCAATACACCTCTAATGGGGGGGTCACTCAAACCTAAGGATACCTCCAAGAGTCATTTGAACATTAGAGTAATCACACTCTCAACATGTTAGGAGGTCACCCACTTCTTTAGTAGAGGAAACAAAAACAAGTGGAAGAGAGGACCATACACTCAGAGGCTAAGCCATGGCTAGCAATCAAAAGGGAGGCATCAGGGCCACCATTTCTGGGCAAGCATGGGAGCATATCCAAGGGGTCTTATAGGTTCTCAGTATGACGTTTCCAACAGACAAATTATATTGAGGAAACCACTGATAATTATATGGCAGTGGGATAGAGGGAAAACAGCTGAGTCTTAAGATTGTGGAAAGGAGATTTCATATCAGAAGGCTGAATACATCTCATTATTACGTCCATTAAGTCTGATAACATGTTTCACGGTTACTTGCTTCTTCGGGAGAGGAAAAAAAAAACAAGTGGAAGAGAGGACCATACACTAGAAATAATAAGAGACATAAGTTGTCACGTACCTGGTGGTAGATTCTGGCTTATGCAGTAGGCAACCTCTCTTACGGCCCTGGTTCCAGAACCCCTGGTAGAGTAGACAGGGAGCGCTGGAGCACAGGGGGGCATGAGGGCTTGACGGGACACAGATGGTGGTAGGAAGTTGTCCCGTAGTCTGTGCTAGGCTGGAGAGTAGTGGTACTGGCCGGGTCGTTAACTTGTGGGGAGAGCGGTACAGAAGGAGTAGGCAATCGGATGGTCGGGTGCAGGCAGGGTCATTAACTTGCGGGCAGAGCGGTGCAGAAGGAGCAGGCAATCGGATGGTCGGGTGCAGGCAGGGTCATTAACAGGCAGGCAGGTGGAGGTACAGAAGGAGCAAGCAGAAGGGTGGTCGTAGGCAAGCCGGGGGGCCGTGCAGGCAGAGTTCAAGCAAATGTGGGTTCAGGCCGGGTCACAGGTAACAGGAAGCTTAGAACGGGGCACTCAGGAACACAGAAATGCTGTAGAACAGACAGCACTTGCTTACTGGTGCTGTCCTGCTTAAATGGCCGCTATTGGCGCCATTAGCGTGCACGCACTCACGTGAACGCGCGCGCCCGCACGAGCGAGCATGGGAGGCCGGAAATGGCCAGAAAGTCCTTTTTCCTAACATAAGTACACACATAAAAAAATCACAAATCATTGTTTCATAAATTCTATTATTGATAAAAACTTTGAAAAAAGGGGAGGGGTTTTATTTTACCTTGGAGGCTAAGTCAAGGCTAGCAATAAAAAGGGAAGCATCAGTGCCACCATTTCTGGGCAAGCATGGGAGCATAACCAAGGGGTCCTATAGGTGCTCTATAATATAAGTATGTTAACTTCAATAGTGGTAGAAAACTGGTCAGTCAACATGAGATATGCAGATACAAAATGCAGTATCTCACAAAAGTGAGTACACCCCTCACATTTTTGTAAATATTTTATTATATCTTTTCATGTGACAACATTGAATAAATTACACTTTATATAACAGTGTAAATTTGCTGTCTCCTCAAAATAACTCAACACACAGCCATTAATGTCTAAACCGCTGGCAACAAAAGTGAGAACATAATGTGGGCCCATTTAGCCATTTTCCCTCCCCAGTGTCATGTGACTCGTTAGTGTTATAAGGTCTCAGGTGTGAATGGGGAGCAGGTGTTCTGAATGTGGTGTTATCGCTCTCACTCTCATACTTGTCACTGGAAGTTCAACATGCACCTCATGGCAAAGAACTCTGTGAGGATCTTAAAAAAAATTGTTGCTCTACATAAAGATGGCCTAGGCTATAAGAAGATAGCCAAGATATTAACAGGATAGGTTCCAATCAGAACAGAACCAGAGGTTGTCTTTGGGAAATAGATGCACGAGTGCTGCCAGCATTGCTGCAGAGGTTGAAGGGGTGGGGGGTCAGCCTGTCAGTGCTCAGACCACACGCCGCACACCGCATCAAAGTGGTCTGCATGGCTGTCCTCCCAGAAGAAAGCCTCTTCTAAAGATGATGAACAAGAAAGCCCCCAAACAGTTTGTTGAAGACAAGCAGACTAAGGACATGGATTACTGGAACCATGTCCTGTGGACTGATGAGACAAAGATACACTTATTTGGTTCAAATGGTGTCAAGCATGTGTGGCGGCAACCAGGTGAAGAGTGCAGAGACAAGTATGTCTTGCCTACAGTCAAGCATGGTGGTGGGAGTGTCATGATCTGGGGCTGCATGAGTGATGCCGACACTGGGGAGCTACAGTTCATTGAGGGAACCATGAATGCCAACATGTACTGTGACATACTGAAGCAGAGCATGATCCTCTCTCTTTCGGAGACTGAGCTGCAGGGCAGTATTCCAACATGATAACGACCCCAAACACACCTCCAAGATGACCACTGCCTTGCTAAAGAAGCTGAGGGTAAAGGTGATGGACTGGCCAAGCATGTCTCCAAACCTAAACTCTATTGAGCATCTTCAAAAGGAAGATGGAGGACGCAAGATCTCTAACATCCACCAGCTCGGTGATGTCGTCGTGGAGGAGTGGAAGGGGACTCCAATGGCAACCTGTGAAGATCTGGTGAACTCCATGCCCAAGAGGGTTAAAGCAGTGCTGGGAAATAATGGTGGCCGCACAAAATATTGACACTTTGGGCCCAATTCGGACATTTTCATTTAGGGGTGTACTCTCTTTTGTTGCCAGAGGTTTAGATGTTAATGGCTGTGTGTTGAGTTATTTTGAAAGGACAGCAAATCTACACTGTTATACAAGCTGTACACTCACTACTTTACATAGTAGGAAAGTGTCATTTCTTCAGTGTTGTCACATGAAAAGATATAATAAAATATATACAAAAATGTGAGGGGTGTACTCACTTTTGTGAGATACTGTACATACTAGTGTGACATTTCCATCAGACAAATTATATTGAGGGAACCGCAGATAATTATATGGTGGTTGGCATAGATGGACACAGATGAATCGTAAGATTAGGGAAAGGAGATTTCTTATCAGAAGACTGAATACATCTCATTATTACTTCCATCAAGTTTGATGGAATAATACCACCATTATGGTGTCAGAAAAAATAGAGATGCAAAACAATTTCCAGTTTTCATACCCGGCATGTATAACTTTAGGCACTAGATGGCTGATAAAATGACCTAAGAAACAGCAGACCATGTAAACATACAACTTACCCAGTGTGTATGAACTAGGTTCAGACTCCACAGAGTAGAAATTACAGTTTCTAGAAAAGAAAGAGGGATATTCAAACGTCCTAAACCAGCTCATATGAAAATGTATAGACCGCGAAGGCCGCCACAACCCGCAGATCGTTCACAGGAAGCACGGAGCAGCAGTGTGCCTATGTAAACAAGGCACACCACTGATCTGTCAGTGAGGAAAAGAGAGATCTTCTGCTTCAGCTAAGCTGAAACACGATCTCTGTTTTCCTCTAGTGTAACACCCCCCCACAGTTAGAAAGCACCTCCCTAGGACACACTTAACCCTTTGATTGCCCCTGGTGTTAACCCCTTCCCTGCCAGTGTCAATTATACAGTGATCAGTGCATTTTTTTAGCACTGATCACTGTATTGGTGTCACTCGTCCCCAAAAAGTGTTACTTAGGGTCAGATTTGTTCGCCACAATGTCGCAACCCCACTAGAAATCACTGATCACCACCATTACTAGTAAAAATAAATAAATAAATAAAAATGCCATAAATCTAACCCATAGTTTGTAGACGTAATAACTTTTGTGCAAACCAACCAATAAACGCTTATTGGGGTTTTTTTTACCAAAAATATGCAGCAGAATATAAATTGGCCTAAACTTATGAAGAAATTTGATTTTTTTAAAATGTTATTATTGGGAATGTTTTATAGCAGAAAGTAAGGAATATTGTTTTTCATTCAAAAATACCACCAAAAGAAAGCTCTATTTGTAGGAAAAAGGGGGCACCAATTTTATTTAGGTACAACGTTGCACGACCGCGCAGTAGTTAGTTAAAGCAATGCAGTGCCATATCGCAAAAAATGGCCTGGTCAGGAAGTTGGTAAAACCTTCCGGGGCTGAAGTGGTTAATATATATAAAACAGGTAAAACACATTCTCAAATCTGTTTTTTTCTCACTCACACTTTATATTCAGAATATATATACATATAAGACAAATTCATCTTCATCTAAATACTTGGTACTGCTATGAGAAAGAAAAACTATGTTTACATCATTAACACATTCAGCGCAAACCTGAACCTCATTTTTATTGATGACTTACTTTATATTTGGAATAGAAACCACACAATCATTTCAACCTTTACACAACACTTCCATATTAATCCTTGGAGTCGGTCTGTTATCTATCAGACCAGCCCAATATACATCAATTACTTGATAAAAGTGTATAGTAATACTGTATTTATATTGACCCCCATAACAGCTATTGTAATATGTAGTTGAAGTATATACAAACCCCAAAACAAAAATTGAATATATTGCATCTTACCAGTCTTTAGATGAGGTGGTAGTTTTCATGTATAATGCTTTTGTCACCTTTAGTTACACCTGGTAGGTTTTGTGAATAACATCTTCCCATAATGGCTGCACTCACCTCTCGTCTGTATATTTGGAGGCTCCCATGGTTGTCACACAGACTGGACTTCAAACATTATCAGAGATATCAAAACAGGTGCCCAAATTCGTGTTTGATCAACAATATATTTTGGGGGAACAACCAATTATTCTTAACAAAATTATTTTACAAACACTGCATAAAAAGTAATTTTAAAGAGTGGAGCATGGTCTATACTTAAATATGAAAAAATCTTTATTGACTCTGTATATTCGGAAAAGCATTTACATTTAAACATATAGGAGTTGATTTACTAAAGCTGCAGAGTGCAACATTTGGTGTAGTTGTGCTTGGTAGCCAATCAGCTTCTAAATTCAGCTTGTTCAATTAACCACTTGCCGACCGTGTAGCGTAGATACACGTCGGCAAGTGGCACCCAT
>BLSH010172794.1:415890-430073 GCA_018402905.1 Glandirana rugosa
TGCCCCCCCCCCCCCCCCCACCCGAGTCAATACTTTGTAGAACCACCTTTCACTGCAATTACAACTGCAAGTCTTTTTGGGTATGTCGCTACCAGCTTTGCACACTTAGAGAGTGAAATATTTGCCCATTCTTCTTTGCAAAATAGCTCAAGCTCTGTCAGATTTGATGGAGAGTGTCTGTGAACAGCAATTTTCAAGTCTTGCCACAGTTTCTTAATTGGGTTTAGGTCTGGTCGGGTCTTAAACTGGGCCATTCTAACACATGAAGATGCTTTGATCTAAACCATTCCATTGTAGCTCTGGCTGTATGCTTAGGGTTGTTGTCCTGCTGGAACGTTAACCTCCACCACAGTCTCAAGGCTTTTGCAGACAGGTTTTCCTCTGAGATTGTCCTGTATTTGGCTCCATCCATCTTCCCATTAACTCTTACTAGCTTCCCTGTCCCTGCTGAAGAAAAGCATTCCCTCAACATGATGCTGCCACCACGTTTCACAATGGGGATGGTGTGTTCGGGGTGATGTGCAGTGTTAGTTTTCTGCCACCCATAGCATTGAAGCTCTTAGGCTAAAAATTTAAATGTTGGGCTCATCTGACCAGAGCAGCTTTGTCTCCCACATAGCTTCTCACAAACTGCAAACAGGACTTCTTATGGCTTTTTTCAGCAATGGCTTTCTTCTAGCCACTCTTCCATAAAGGACAGATTTGTGCAGTGCACGACTAATAGATGTCCTATGGACAGATTCTCCCACCTGAGCTGTGGATCTCTGCAGCTCCTCCAGAGTTACCATGGGCCTCTTGGCTGCTTCTCTGATTAATGCTCTCCTTGTCCGGCATGTCAGTTTAGGTGGATGGCCATGTCTTGGTAGGTTTGCATTTGAGTCATACTCTTTCCATTTTCAAATGATGGATTGAACAGTGCCCCGCGAGATGTTCAAAGCTTGGGATATTTTTATATGACCTAACCCAGCTTTAACTACTTCAGCCCTGGAAGGATTTACCCACTTCCTGACCAGGCCCTTTTTTGCGATATGGCACTGCATCTCTTTAACTGACAATTGCGCGGTCGTACGACATTGTACCCGAACAAAATTGACCTCCTTTTTTCCCACAAATAGAGCTTTCTTTTGGTGGCATTTGATCAACTCTGAGGTTTTTATTTTTTGCACTATAAACAAAAAAATAGCGTCAGTTTTGAAAACAAACAATGGTTTTTACTTTTTGCTATCATACATATCCAAAAAAATATCTACAAAAAACAAATTCATTCATCAGTTTAGGCCGATATATATTCTTCTACATATTGTTGTTCAAAAAAAATCGCAATAAATGGCAATAGGCAATAGGGATGGATTTAGGGACTTTTATTTATTTATTATTTTTTTACTGGTAATGGCGGCGATCTGTGATTTTTAGTGGGACTGCAACATTGTGGCAGACAAAGCTGACCGCAAATGACAGTTTTTAGGGACCAGTGACATTATTACATTGATAAGTGCTATAAAAATGCAGTGATCAATGTAAAAATGACACTGGTAGGGAAGGGGTTAAACACTAGGGGTGTGTTCCCTCACTGTGTTCTAACTGTAGGGGGATGGGCTAGCAGGGACATGACAGATCTCACTGTTGCTGATTACTGGGTACAATAGATCTCTGACATGCCCTGTCAGAACAGGGATCTGCTTGATTACATAGGTTCTGCCTCTGTAAAAGGAGATCGCGGGTCACCGGTGGACATCAAGTCCGCGGGACACGAGGGCACGCTCCTACAGCGCGTAGTGGATGTGCACGTGCGCGCCCCCTATTGCTCGTGCACGTACCACCGTACAGCTCCAGCAATTTGCGCAGGAGAGCCCCCAAACAACGGTGGGTGGTCGGCAAGTGGTTAAACCATAACTTTATCCCTGACCTGTCTGGTGTGTTTCTTGGCCTTCATGATGCTGTTTGTTCACAGCCACAGGTCCTCTAACAAACCTCTGAGAGCTTCACAGAACAGATGTGTTTATACTGAGATTGAATTACATACAGGTGGACTCCACCTTTTAGTTAGGGGAAATTAGAATAAAGGGGGCTGAATATAAATGCACGCCACACTTTTCAGATATTTATTTGTAAAAAAATGTTGAAAACCATTTATCATCTTCCTTCCACTTGACAATTATGTGTTGGTCTATCACATAAATTCCAAATAAAATACATTTACGTTTTTGGTTCTAACATGCCAAAATGTGAAAAATTTCAAGGGGTATTATTATTATACAGGATTTATATAGCGCCAACAGTTTGCGCAGCGCTTTACAATATAAAGAGAAACATTACAGCAACAGTACAATTTTAAAACAAGACAGTAAAGCCCCGTACACACGGTTTGATGATCGTACGTACGATCGTCGCAAATCGTATGTTGGCTGTTGTATCTAGCATACTGACTGCACTACACGACCGTACGACCACAGAAGAACGTTCTGGTGCATGTAATTAGCATCCAGCCATTCCTGACTTCGGAGCATGCTTGTTTTGCACAATACAACTTTGTTGTACCAACTGCTCTGTACACACGATACAAAGGTCGTATGAGAGTTTGTTGGTATGACCAAGTTTTCAAGTCTGCTCATACAACTCCCTTGTACGACCGTCGTATGTTCGACTGTTCAAATCGTGCATACGAACGATCCATATCGCATACAACAGTCGTTAGTACGACCTGTTGTATGCGATCGTCGTCCCGTGTGTACGGGGCTTAAGAGGGCCCTGCTCCTGCGAGCTTACAATCTAAGAGGGTATGAATACTTTTTCAAGGCACTTTATCTACATGTGATCTTTTTCATTTTTTATTTTTAATAAATTTGCAAAGATTTCAAACAAATTTCTTTCACGTTGTCATTATGGGGTATTGTTTGTAGAATTTTGAGGAAAATAATGAATTTAATCCATTTTGGAATAAGGCTGTAACATAACAAAATGTGGAAAAAGTGAAGCATCGTAAATACTTTCCGGATACACTGTAGAAGCGAAGAGATTGAATTCATTTGGATGGAAACTGATTATAACATTTTAACACAATTCTACCAAAAGTTATGATAAATCAGCTCCCTCATTTTATAAGGTTAGGTTTGTAGCAGCCATTTTAACAATGTGTTTAGCTGTGACAGGAGCAGATTAGCATAGCGCTTGTAGTCACTGGTTTCTTGAAGTAGATGTAAATCCTTACTGTATTAGCTAGCCAAACAGGAGGAAGGAAAGACATTTTACATCTTAAAGCTGATGATATCTTGTCGCTTTTTTTTACATCCTGTCCACATGTCATACAGATGTAGCACACTACGTGTGTTTTTCAATGCAAGTCAAATGTCAGAGTGCACAGATTTTGTGGAATAAAAATGGTAGATTTATTCATTAAAAGAAAGAAGTGGCAACACACTAAACTTCACAAGGACACAGTGCACCTCAGGCCAGGAGAAGTCAGTCAGATACAGCCTGCACACAGTAGTCAGTGACTGGGCTACAGTGCAGTCCTCGACAGCTATCAAATCCTCAGACAGATCTGATTCCAGAGGTCTTTACAATAACCACTTCAGCTTCAGAAGATTTACTCCCTTCCTGACCAGGTCATTTTTTGCAATACAGCACTGCGTTACTTTAACTGACAATTGCGCGGTCGTGCGACGCTGTACCCAAATAAAATGTATGTCCCACAAATAGAGCTTTCTTTTGGTGGCATTTGATCACCTCTGTGGTTTTTATTTTTTGTGCTATAAACAAAAAAAGAACAACAATTTCGAAAAAATATTTTTTTTTTTACTTTCTGCTATAAAACATATCCAATAAAAAAAATGTAAAAAAAAATCAAATTTCTTTATCAATTAAGCCCAATATTAATTCTGCTACATAGTTTTGGTATAAAAAAATCACAATAAACATATAATGATCGGTTTGCGCAGAATTTATAGTGTCTACAAACTATGGGTTAGATTTATGGCATTTTTATTTATTTATTTATTTTACTAGTAATGGTGGCAATCAGCGACTTATAGTGGGACTGCAATATTGCAGCAGATAAATTAGACGCCTAACTGACATTATTACAGTGATCAGTGTAGTAAAACTGCTATATTGCGATCGGCAAGTGGATAAGCAGCAGTCATTGTCTTCTGAAGACACCTTAGGGGAGAGAGGTGCAAATTGTTTCCAAGAAAAGGTACATTTCAAGGAGTTCCTCTTTTTTTTTTTTTCAAGGGGCTTGCATTAAGCATATTTCCCAATTGTAGCTGGCTGCAACTTTTTTAAATGCCTTTTCTTTGGGAAACAGATTTATATTCCTGAGCAATGGGCAGAAGCCCAGAATTGTATTTTTTCCTCTGGGAGAACATGTGATAGGGTGATTTATGAACATGAGACTGTGGGAGACTAGGGCAGAAGGTTGTCCACACATAATGCAAAGCACCCCGCCATGGACCTTTATACCCGTATCACTTCATTTACCCACTGGCCTCATAAAATAACACATCGCTTCCCTAATTGTAATCTACAGTATCTCACAAAAGTGAGTACACCCCTTACATTTTTGTAAATATTTTATTATATCTTTTCATGTGACAACACTGAAGAAATTACACTTTGCTACAATGTAAAGCAGTGAGTGTACAGCTTGTATAACAGTGTTAATTTGCTGTCCCCTCAAAATAACTCAACACACAGCCATTAATGTCTAAACCGCTGGCAATAAAAGTGAGTACACCCCTAAGTGAAAATATCCAAATTGGGCCCAATTAGCAATTTTGCCTCCCCGGTGTCATGTGACTCGTTAGTGTTACAAGGTCTCAGATGTGAATGGGGAGCAGGTGTGTTAAATTTGGTGTTATCACTCTCACTCTCTCATACTGGTCACTGGAAGTTCAACATGGCATCTCATGGCAAAGAACTCTCTGAGGATCTGAAAAAAAGAATTGTTGCTCTACATAAAGATGGCCTTGGCTATAAGAAGATCGCCAAGACCCTGAAACTGAGCCCCAGCACGGTGGCCAAGACCATACATCGGTTTAACAGGACAGGTTCCACTTAGAACAGGGCTCACCAGGGTTGACCAAAGAAGTTGAGTGCATGTGCTCAGCATCATATTCAGAGGCTGTCTTTGGGAAATAGATGTATGAGTGCTGCCAGCATTGCTGCAGAGGTTGAAGGGGTGGGGAGGTCAGCCTGTCAGTACTCAGACCATACGCCGCACACTGCATCAAATTGGGCCCAAAGTGTCAAAATTTTGTGTGGCCACCATTATTTTCCAGCACTGCCTTAACCCTCTTAGGCATGAAGTTCACCAGAGCTTCATAGGTTGCCACTGGAGTCCTCTTCCACTCCTCCATGATGACATCATGGAGCTGGTGGATGTTAGAGACCTTGCGCTCCTCCACCTTCCGTTTGAGGATGCCCCACAGACGCTCAATAGGGTTTAGGTCTGGAGATATGCTTGGTGAGTCCATCACCTTTACCCTAAGCTTCTCTAGCAAGGCAGTGGTTGTCTTGGAGGTGTGTTTGGGGTCGTTATGTTGGAATACTGCCCTGCGTCCAAGTCTCCGAAGGGAAGGGATCATGCTTCAGTATGTCACAGTACATGTTGGCATTCATGGGTCCCTCAATGAACTGTAGCTCCCCAGTGCCGGCAGCACTCATGCAGTCCCAGACCATGGCACTCCCTGCACCATGCTTGACTGTAGGCAAGACACACTTGTCTTTGTACTCTTTACCTGGTTGCCACCAAACACGCTTGACTCCATCTGAACCACATACGTTTATCTTGGTCTCATCAGATCACAGGACATGGTTCCAGTAATCCATGTCCTTAGTCTGCTTGTCTTCAGCAAACTGTTTGCGGGCTTTCTTGCGCTTCATCTTTAGAAGAGGCTTCCTTCAGGGACGAGAGTCATGCAGACCAATTTGATGCAGCGTGCAGCGTATGGTCTGAACACTGACAGGCTGACCCCCCCACCCCTTCAACCTCTGCAGCAATGCATCTATTTCCCAAAGACAACCTCTGGATATGACGCTGAGCATGTGCACTCAACCTCTTTGGTCAACCATAGCGAGGCCTGTGCTCAGTGGAACCTGTCCTGTTAAACCACTGTATGGTCTTGGCCACCGTGCTGCAGCTAATTTTCAGGGCCTTGGCACTTTTTTTTATAGAGCAACAATTATTTTTTTCAGATCCAGTTCTTTGCCATGAGGTGCCATGTTGAACTTCCCGTGACCGGTATGAGAGAGTGAGAGTGATAACACCAAATTTAACACACCCGCTCTCCATTCACACCTGAGACCTTGTAACACTAATGAGTGACATGACACCAGGGAGGGAAAACGGCTAATTGGGCCCAATTTGGACATATTCAGTTAGGGGTGTACTCACTTTTGTTGCCAGCGGTTTAGACATTAATGGCTGTGTGTTGAGTTATTTTGTGGGGGCGGCAAATTTACTCTGATATACAAGCTGTACACTCGCTACTTTACATTGTAGTAAAGTGTCATTTCTTCATTGTTGTCACATGAAAAGGTATAATAGAATATTTATAAAAATGTGAGGGGTGTTCTCACTTTTGTGAGATACTGTAGAATAATTCCAAACTTTTATTAGTTTCATAGTCATTTAGTACATGTGCCATGAATGATTCTTCCTTATTGATCATCTTCTTACTCCCACTTTTTCTCCCACTTTATATGAAAAATGAAAACGTATAAATTCAATTGAAATTGTTAAACCACGCTAATGTGCATATCCTAAACAAGCAGCAGTCAAAAATATGCAATACACATATCGTACATAATGAACAAGTCCAGAGAGACCACACTCAGAAATCTAAATACATGTATTTAAAGGGGTATGAATAATAAAGTCCTTATATGATTTCAAAAAGATTGTTCAAAGCAAACAGCATTACGCATGAATAAAAGGCTGTATTAGATGTCCAATCAACATGATATTTGTCAGTGAATGCGGAATACACCCAGTGCTCTCCTCATATAGAAAGGTGCCTTCACCAGATAGAATGGTCGCTTACCAGAGGCAAGCTTAGGATGCGCTTGCAACTTAAAACCCAGTCAGGATCCCACAAGGGGCAGCAGCCTCCAGGTGGTGGTCACAATCCATCCAGAAGAGGGACAGGGGTCATACGCAATCCTCTAAGCAGTGGCGGCTGGTGTATGAGGGGCGCGTGGGCGCCGCCTCCCCGTAGGCTAAAGAGAAAAAGGAAAAGAAGGCTCCGGTACATTGACTTTCTTTTTTTTTTTCTTTTTCAGCTCCTTGGCTGTCACCTGAGCCTATAGGTCAGCCATTAAAGCCTATGTGGGTGCGCTTGAACAGGCGCACATACATAGGCTGATTGGCTGCCCTGAGCCTGCAGCTCAGTGTGATTGGATGCGGTGGCCGGGGGCGGGTCACTGTGGTAGGGGACGTGACTCCTGCTCCACAGAGACCCTGACCGCCCTGTGACCGACGAGGGGGAGACAGCCCACTCTCCGCATGCCGAATCTCTGCAGACTCAGCCCGCTTCTCCGCATGCCAAACTCTGCAACAATCTTGCCTGCCTATTGGATGGGGTAAGTGCGGGGGGGTCTCTGCAATGTACCCCACCTGTGATACTGGCTGCATAACTGCCCCCACCTGTGTTATTGGCTGCATAACTGCCCCCACCTGTGATACTGGCTGCATAAGTACCCCTACCTGTGTTATTGGCTGCATAACTGCCCCCACCTGTGTTATTGGCTGCATAAGTACCCCCACCTGTGATAAGGGCTGCAATTTACCCCCACCTGTGATATTGTCTGCAATTTACCCCACCTGTGATATTGGCTGCAATTTACCCCCACCTGTGATACTGAGCTCTATACTGTGTCCTGTGATGTTGAGTTGTATACTGTGCCCTATGATGCTGCACTGTATACTGTGTCCGGTGATGTGATGCTGCGCTGTATACTGTGTCCTGTGATGCTGAGCTGTATACTGTGTCTTGTGATGTAATGCTAAGCTGTATACTGTGTCCTGTGATGCTGAGCTGTATACTGTGTCTTGTGATGTAATGCTAAGCTGTATACTGTGTCCTGTGATGCTGAGCTGTATACTCCTGACACAATATGTGGAATACAGGGGACGGAGTGGGTGGATTCTACAAGGGGTAGGGCTTATAAGAAGTAGGAGGGGTCAAAAAGGAAGGGCGGGGCTTGGCATCCCCTATCCTAAAACTTCACCAGCCGCCACTGCCTCTAAGTTCAGTGATCTCACCATAGGTGTACATATGGATAAAAAAGGCTCACAATAGTGTAATATTTTATAAAACTTTAATATCTAAAAGAGTATTGCACTTACATCAAGGCAGTTCCAATGAGGCATGTAAAATCATCAGCCAGCCGGCTTTAAAAGTCCATTCAATGCAGACATGGGTAGGCCATGATGACGTCACCGCTTCTTAAAGCTGGCCGGCTGCAAAGTTCAATTAATACTGTCTGCTTGTGCATACTTTTTGGATTGATGTTTACATTTTGGGTCCATTCACACCTATGCATGTGCATTGCAGGGCACGTGGAAATTTACACATGTAGGTGTGAATTGGCTGTTAATCTAGATTCACTCAATTCTGTGCATATTCTCATCCATTTATACACGTGCCATCAAAAATTGTGCATTTTCCATCATTACCCTTGGGCACTATAATGTACATCAACATCATCACATCAAAAAACAGACAATGTTTATCAATGCATTGCACAGATGTGAACTAGTACCAATTATGCCAGGGTTTGCCTGTGGTATGCAACAAAATGCGTACATATGAAGTTTTCTCTTGAAAACAGACTAAACTACAGCACATAGATAGGAACCAGCCACGTGCTAAACAATAGATTGTGATGTATTGGTCTTGATGTATTTTTAGGCAATAAAATTAATTCCTTTTTACTGCAGAGAAAGAGAAAAGAGTGAGTAGGCCTAATGCTTATTATGGATAGATCAGTCCTCAAATCTTCATCCTAAATGGCTGATTCTGCTTACACAAGCAAGCATTTATTGGTCAACATAACATTGGAGTGAATATAATTCCACTGTATGCAACATTTTAGATCTCACAACTAGGGGTGCACCGATACCATTTTTTTACGAGTACAGATACTTTTTTCATTACATGCCGATACCAAATACTGCAACTGTTTTGTTTACACTTCAGCTGTCAGCAATGGTACAAAACATTGAAAAGTGATTTACAAATTAAATATATATATATATTTTTTTTAATTTTGCACTTTTGTCAATGTGAAACGTGTAAATATATGTTAAAGGTATAAAAATATTAGCAAACAAAGCAAACAAAAAAAGTTTTAATCATTAATAGTTTATAAAATAGAAGTGAACAAAAAAAAAATCAGCAGGAACAATAGTTAAATAGAGGAGAATTAGGAGTTATTTAAGGCTAATTAAAGTAAATTAAGGGTTAATAAGAGGTTAAACAGAGTAAAATTTAATAAAAAACACAAAAAAATTTTTTTGTTACTTGACAGATTGCTTTAACCACTTCAATACTATGCACTTAGAACACTTTAATACCAGACCAATTTTCAGTTTTCAGTGCTGTTGCGCTTTGAATGACAATTGCACGGTCGTGCGACGCTGCACCCAAACAAGGTTTTTATCATTTTGTTCCCACAAATAGAGCTTTCTTTTGGTGGTATTTGATCACCCCTGCGGTTTTTATTTTTTGTGCTACAAATAAAAAAAGACCGAAAATTTTGAAAAAAAAAAATTCTCTATTTTTGTCACAAAACTTTGTAAATAAGTAAATTTTCTCCATCACTGGTGAGCACTGATGAGGCTACACTGACGGGCACTGATGTGGCAGTACTGATTGGCACTGATGAGGTGGCACTGATGATGAGGCACTTATATGCAGCGATGATGAGCACTGTTAGGCGGCACTAATAAGCAGCACTGACGGGTACTGAGAGGTGGCACTGATATACAGCACTGATGGGCACTGATATGCAGCACTGACGGACACTGCTAAGCGGCACTGATGGGCACTAATAGACAGCACTGATTGGCACTCATAGGCGACACTGGGCACTGATAGGTGGCACTGATGGGCACTGATAGGTGGGCACTGGTAGGTGGCAATGATGGGCACTGATGTGTGGCACTGGTATGCATTGATAGGGGCACTGGTGGGCACTGATAGGGGCACTGGTGGGCATATACATTAATAGGGGCTCATTCCCTGGTGGTCTAGGGTGGCATCTGAAGGTGGCACTGAGTGAAGGTGGCACTGAGCAGTATGTCACTTACCTGGTGGTCTAGGGGGGTCTCCCTGGTGGTCCAGATCGGCTCCCTGGTGTTTCCTGGTCGGCTCCCTGGTGGTCCTGGGTGGGACATCCCTGGGCAGGTTCCCTGGTGGTCTAGGGTGGCGATCCGAGGGCTGTGCTGATAAATTGGCTCTCCCCTCATCAGGTCTCTAAACGGCTTTCCTGTATTACACTGTGACCAGCCGTGATTGGTCACGGCTGGTCACATGGTAAAGTGCTTCGGATCGAAGCACTTTACCGAGATCGGCATTGCGGGGGGTCAGACTGACCCCCCACACCACCAATCGCCGCGATGCGCGCCCCCCTGGGCGCGCGGTGGCTTGTTATCCTGAGGACGTCATATGATGTCCAGTCAGGATAACTCAGCCACTTCCCGGCCGTCATTCTGCATACGGCGGTCGGGAAGTGGTTAAACTAACTATATCTGTAGATCAAAGTTCATCCCATTGATCTGTAGATGAGGAGACAGAAAGATTTAAAAAAAAACAATGTTTCTTTTTGTCTTAGTGTTTCAGCAGCTGAGCAATGTTGTTGATAAACATTGCCCGGCTGCTTTTTTTTTTTTTTTGACAGCTCCAATTGCCGGGCTTTTAAACACTTCAGCTGTAAACAGGGGAATCCCACTGACAGCTGAATGAGTCATCGGTTGTAAAGGACTCGGCGGCCCCGCTCTTTAACAACCGATAATAGCCTGCTTTTTTTACATTTCAGCTGTCAGTGGGGGAATCCTGCTGACAGCTGAAAGAACCCAGCCCAGAAATTATCAGCTTCAGGTATCGGTGCATTTGCACAAGTACCGATACTCGTGCAAATGCTTAGTATCGGTATCAATGCAACCCTACTTACAACACTACACTTTACAGGCTATTTTTTTTTACTTTTTGAAATGTTATCAGTAACACACTAAATCTAAGTCATGTAAAAAAACAGCACAGAGTAATCTACAGTAATTAACTGTGGATATGAAAGTCTACTAAAGTATATTTGTGAGTACAGAATTATGGGAGCTGCCATTGTTGGCCTATTTTTAAAGATGAAGGCTCTGGGGATTTCATGTATTCTCTTGGTCTCACTACTTTGCCAGTTACTATTTAATCCCCAATTCTTCTTAGTGAGCTGCACCCTATTTCTGTCTTTTCTGTCTCCTCTAATATAAAGCAGAATTTTCCTCTACCATTCATTGCTTAGCACTCCTCGGGGGAGGAGAAATCCTAGCAAGAATCCTGTCTTTCAGCTGAATGGAAACAATACTGTGGTGGCGAGACTCCCCGCTGTCAGAATACACAGATCAGCACTGAAGCCTATTGCCCACGGCACTGATCAAGCAGCTTTTATCTGACAGGGCCATACATGGATCGAAATTCAGTTGATCAGTGCTGAATTTTGATCCATGTATGGCCAGCTCAAGGCTACATTCAATAATTTTTCATAATCTTTTTTCTAAAGAGCTTTTAGTTTTTAATGGATGGGCCGAACAGACCCCTGATCGGTTCACACCAGAACTTTCGAACATCGGGAAAGTTTGCACTCGAACAACGAACCCCATTGAAGTCAATGGGACCCGAACATGAAAAAAAAAAAAGTGCCCATTTTGAAGGCTTATACGCAATTAATTGGGCATGCAATAGTTATAGGGACCCGGGTCCTGCCCTGGGGGACATGTATCAATGAAAAAACGTTTGTAAAAAAAGTCATTTTTAAAATTGCAAAATTACATTTCCATAGGAAAAATTGTAATTTAAAATCACTCGCGGCTGTAATGTATATTGACAAAAATAGAAAAAAATCGCTGAAAAAATTTGCATAGGGTCCCCCCCCCCCCAGTCCATATTAGGCCCTTCGGGTCTGGGTTGGATTTTAAGGGGAACCCTTCGTCAAAATTAAAAAAAAAATTTAAGTGGAGTCCCCCCTAAAATCCAAACCAGACCCTTACCCGAGCATGCAGCCTGGCCGGCCAGCATAGGGGGGGGACGAGCGAGCGCCCCCCCCCTGAACCATACCAGGCTACATGCCTTCAACATGGGAAGTATGGGTGCTTTGAGCCAGGGGGGGGCTCTGCACCTCCCCACCCCAAAGCACCTTGTCCTCATGTTGATGGGGACAAGAGCCTCTTCCCCACAACCCTGGGCTGTGGTTGTTGGGGTCTGCGGGTGGGGGGCTTATCGGAATCTAGAAGCCCTCTTTAATAATGGGGCCCCCAGATCCCGACAGATTGTACCCCTACTAATTCACCAAAAAGTGTCAAAAAAGAAAAAAACACAGGAGATAATTAGGGTCAAGTCCTTTATTAACAAATAAACGTCAATCACGATGAGCGACGGACCTGAAAAAAAACAAAACGCAACAGCTCCTCCTCCATGGGTGGGCTCCCGCAGACTGAGCTGTCTTTGTTTTGACAGTTTATTTATATGGAAGGGCCGGGCCACCCAGTTATGTAAGTGTGTGACCCGCCCCCTCTGATGTCAGGTGACATCAGAAGGGGCAGGGTTACCTGCTTACGTCGCCGGGTGGCCCCACCCTGCCATATGAATGATCTGTCATAATAAACCGCGGGCAGACGGCGGGAGCCCTCCCAACGGGGAGGAGCTGTGCGTGCTGTCTGAGCGCCATGCATTATGGGGCGCTCTGCAGCGGCAAAGTCACCCCATAATATTGTAGGTTGTTCGGGGGGGCCGAACAAATGGCCGAACTTTCCGTTTGTTCGGCTGTCCGCTGAACAGGCGAGCAACAGAAGTTCAGCCCGAACTTCTGCTTGGGCCGAACCATTCACCCATCCCTAGTTTTTAATTTTTTTTTTTTGTTAAACCGTCAATCTATAAAGTGCATTTTTGTGTCTGCTATTGGGTTGGGGATGGCTAAAAATTGGTTGGCAGGGCAGAAACAATTGAGGGGAAGTGAAGGATGATGATACAACAGAGGAGGGGGATTCTACACCTTGGCCTATTCAATGTTCACTACTGGTCTTGTCAGACATGTACCATGAGAACTAATACCACTGGTGGCTGCTAATTTATCTACATCAAAGAACAAAGAATGTGTGTGTCTGTGTGTATACATATATATATATATTCAATATATTCATTACTGTAAATATAACAAATAGTACATATGATTTTTGTAATATGTGTATATTAGTTTCTTTGCTGAACATTCGATCCCAAGAGAAAAAAAAAGCCACAAGAACATATGACCATGAGAGTTAATATTCACCAACAGAGACTATAGCTTAACACTATAGACTAAGAACTTTTGACCAGCAGGGAAATAATATGAAGGAAACCTCTGCACTGTATAAAGTGTGTATTGTGAATCCTGTGCAAATAGCCGAGTGAACCTCCAGCTGCAGTGTGAAGTGAAGCAATTATGTATTGATGGTATTATTACTGCCGTTAAATATGACAGCTTTCTTCTGGTTGTTAGTAGTGTTGAGCGAACCCGGACTGTAACGTTCGGGTCCGTACCGAACTTTTGGGTGTCCGTGGCACGGACCCGGACCCGGACATTTCAAAAATCGTTCGGGTTCGGTCCGGGGTTCTGCTATTTTACTCCACGTGTTGAGAAGCTGCAGGGCAGCCAATCAACAAGCGTTTCACTGGTTTGCCCTTAGAAGCCATCACAGCCATGCCTACTAATGGCATGGCTGTGATTGGCCGGTGCATCATGTGACCCAGCCTCTTTATAAGCTGGAGTCACAGTGCTGCAGTCACATGCTCCTTGGGTTAGTGTAGGGAAAGGTAGCTGACGGCGTGAGGGACAGATTTTAGCCATTTTAAGACCTGATCCTGCATCCTGAGATAGATTACTTTACTACTGCTGTCTGTGCTGTTGCTCTGAGGACAGATAGCAGAAATTAG
>BLSH010172794.1:455164-467903 GCA_018402905.1 Glandirana rugosa
GAAACCCCGAAATGAAGGTTTTCAATATTGTATCATTTTGTCTGCTCTCACAATTACATTTTGGTTATAGCTCTGTTTCCCATCATGTCACATTAAAACTATTAATTGAAATAGAACTGAGTTCAAAAAGTGAATAGTCCTTATGTTATTTATGTTAATATTTAAAAATATTAATTGTACCTAAGCAGTACCTTTTAAAAAATGTACCTTTTGTCTGGAATTACTCCTGAAAAGGAACAGTGCACTTCCTTGTATGTAATGGGTGCGTAGGCAGCCCTATGCCTACAGCCACATAGCTGTATATCTGCAGTGTCTCAGGAGGTTTTAAGTGATATTTCATTGGGTAATAACTGTGATGCTTAATTGATCCCCCTACTAGAAGCTCTAACTTTTGGAAGTAAAGCCCCAAAGCCCTGCCCAGCATGGTGATGAGCTCACCATGTCACACTGCTTTCTCCTCCTATCAGCATGCTTCTTGTTATCACAGGAACTTATAGACTCCTCTTGCTGCCACTTTCTCTCACTCTCCAGCCCTGTTGTACAGAGACTGCAAGAGGCCAGGTCATATCCAAATACAGTTGTGCTCATAAGTTTACATACCCTGGCAGAATTTATGATTTCTTGGCCATTTTTCAGAGAATATGAATGATAGCACAAAAACATTTCTTTCACTCATGGTTAGTGTTCGGCTGAAGCCATTTATTATCAATCAACTGTGTTTAACCCCAGTTCTTAATACCGTTTATTTCCCCTTTTAATATCAATGACAGCTTGAAGTCTTTTGTGGTATTTGTGGATGAGGCTCTTTATCTTCTCAGATGGTAAAGCTACCCATTCCTCTTGGTAAAAAGCCTCCATTTCCTGGAAATTTTTGGGCTGTCTTGCATGGACTGCACGTTTGAGATCTCCCCAGAGTGGCTCAATGATATTGAGGTCAGGAGAATGAGATGGCCACTCCAGAACCTTCACTTGATTCTGCTGTAGCCAATGACAGGTCAACTTTGCCTTGTGTTTTGGATCATTGTCATGTTGGAATGTCCATGTACGTCCCATGCACAGCTTCCTGGCTGAGGAATGCGAATGTTCCTCCAGTATTTTTTGATAACATACTGCATTCATCTTGCCATCAATTTTGACCAAATTTCCTGTGCCTTTGTAGCTCACACATCCCCAAAACATCAGTGATCCACCTCCGTGTTTCACAGGCGTTGTTGACTCCTCTCCAAATGTAACATTTATGGTTGTGGTTGAGACCAAAAAGCTCAATTTTGGTCTCATCACTCCAAATGACTTTGTGCCATAAGGTTTGAGGCTTGCCTCTGTACTGTTTGGCATATTGTAAGCAGGATACTTTGTGGCATTTGCATAGTAATGGCTTTCTTCTGGCGACTCAACCATGCAGCTCATCTTTCTTCAAGTGCCTCTTTATTGTGCATCTTGAAACAGACACACCACATGTTTTCAGAGAGTCCTGTATTTCACCTGAAGTTATGTGTAGGTTTTTCTTTACATCCCAAACAATTTTCTTGCAGTTGTGGCTGAAATTTTAGTTGGTCTACCTGACTGTGGTTTGGTTTTAACAGATCCCTTCACTTTCCACTTCTTGATTAGAGTTTGAACACTGCTGATTGGCATTCTGAATTCCTTTATATCCATTTCCTGTGTATACAGTTCAACTAGCTTTTCCCGCAGATCCTTTGACAATTCTTTTGCTTTCCCCATGACTCAGAATTCAGAAATGTCAGTGGAGCACTGATGCAA
The DNA here is from genome assembly GCA_018402905.1 of Glandirana rugosa. NCBI lineage: Eukaryota > Metazoa > Chordata > Amphibia > Anura > Ranidae > Glandirana > Glandirana rugosa. The sequence continues at coordinate 456,926 of BLSH010172794.1, forward strand.
GGGTCTGCCAGGAGTCCAGGAACTGATTGACCTTTTATACACATGCAATAATTACAAGCAAACAGATCACAGGTGAGGATGGTTACCTTTAATAGCCATTAAAACCCCTTTTTGTCAACTTGCGTGCATGTTATCAGGCCAAAATCCCCAGGGTATGTAAACTTTTGATCAGGGTCATCTGGATAGTTTCTGTTGTCATTGTGATTTAAAAAACTAAACACAGTTGATTGATAATAAATGGCTTCAGCCAAACACTAACCATGAGTGAAAGAAAAGTTTTTGTGTTATCATTCATATTCTTTGAAAACTGGCCAAGAAATCATAAATTCTGCCAGGGTATGTAAACTTATGAGCACAACTGTACTTTTACTGCAGGCATTTAAGAAATAAATTTAATGATGTATTCATGGTTACATTTGTGGTTAATTTGTGTCTTTTTATCTACCTAGAGTTCAGCTTTAACCCTTTTATTGCCATGAACATAGGGGTTATGTCAGAGGTAAACTGCTTGCAACAGGCTGGCTCATTTGCCCTTACAAACATTACAATTTCATCTGATGCCCAGGGTTGCCTGCAATGAATGTGTCAGTGGCTAACAAGCCCCTGATAACATCCATTCATAAAATTTATACAGCTCAGAATGTAAACAAGTTTTCCAAACTTCTCCATGCCACTGCAGCCACTCACTGGTCTGGACATTTTGAATGACTGCCAACACATCCCAATGCAATCAAAAATGTACAGGGCACATTTACATATTTGTGGTGCTTAAAATTAACCTCTTGCCACCCGTGCCATAGCCGAAAGACAGCTACAGCGCAGGCCTAAATTGCTGGGAGGGCATCCATGGACGTCCTCCCATGCATGAGTTGCCTGCACGCCCCCTGCATCTATGAGACTCGATTGATCACAGATTGGAGTAAGGGGCCGATCCCGGCCCCTTGCCACGTGATCAGCTGTCAGCCAATGACAGCTGATCACGTGATGTAAACAGAGTCAGTAATTGGCTTTCTTTCCCCCATGCTGACAGCGTGAGGAGAAAAGAAAAAAGAAGATTACTGTGTGGAGTAAACAGGACATCGTCCCGCACACTCGAGACCCACTGCTGCTAAGCAGTGCCCACCAATGCCACCTACCAGTGCATATCAGCACTGCTAAGCAGTGCCACCAGTACTACCTACCAGTGTCCACCAGTGTCACCTATCAATGCCCATCAATGCCACCTATTAGTGCCCATCAGTGCTGCCAATCAGTGCCCATCAGTGCCTCATCATCAGCGCCATCTATCAGTGCTGCCTATCAGTGTCACTTACCAGTGCCTATCAGTGCCCATCAATGCCACCTATCAGTGCCCATCAGTGCCACCTATCAGTGCCCTTCAGTGCCACCTATCATTGCCCATCAGTGCCACCTATTAGTGCAGCCTCATCAGTGCCCACCAGTGCCACCTATCAGTATCCATCAGTGCTGCCTTATCAGTGCCCATCAGTGCAGCCTATCAGTGCCCATCAGTGCAGCCTCATCAGCGCACATCAGTGAAGGAGAAAAATTGCCAGTTCACAAAATTTTACAACAAACTATGAAAAATGTTTTTTTTTTCAAAATGTTCTCTCTTTTTTTGTTTGTTTAGCAAAAAATAAAACCCTAGTAGTGATTAAATACCACCAAAAGAAAGCTCTATTTGTGTGAAATAAATGATAACAACTTCATATGGGTACAGTGGAGCATGACCGTGCAATTGTCTTTCAAAGAATGAGAGCTCTGAAAGCTGAAAATTGGCCTGGACAGGAAGGGGGTTTAAGTGTCTAGTAAGCAAGTGGTTAAAGAAGTAGTGATTGCATAACCTGGTGCCCCCTGTGACACATAGGTGAAGACTAAAACTGGTGCACAAAGAATTTTGTGCAGCTGTACATAGTAACCAATCAGCTTCTAGATTCAGCTTGTTTAATTAAGCTTTGACAATAAAACATAGACTCTGATTGGTTACAATGCATAGTTGTACCAGTTCTGTGTACACCAGGTTTAGTAAAGCACCCCCAAACTACCTTAGTAATGAAGTAATATATTTTGTTATTGGGGCAGTAACTGATAAGAAGCTATACAGATTCAGTCTTAGGCCAATTATACCCCAAGGGTAGTTATTCTTACCCCATAACTCCCTGCAATGTTACAGTAAACCCAAACCTACATTTCCCCTATCCTTCAGTATACTGTCTCCAGCTGGTTCAAAAAAAGAGATAAGCAATTGCACCCCTTTTTTATTTTTATTTTTTTCACTCTTAAAGCAGGATCAATGAGGAGTGATCAGAGGATATAGGTCACAAAGGTGATTTCTTGTGAGTATAAACTTTTGAGAACGTAAAAGTGGGCCTATGGCAGTAAAATCAATCAAGTATCAATAGAAAACATTATAAGATACAAAAACATGAGTTTGTATAAAAAAAGTCTGTGATCTAAAGTATTTGATTTTTACCCTAGATGATGTCTAAGGAGACGAAACAGACACCATTGCGTGATTGATTTTAACTGTTGGAATATTCCTTTAACTGCTTTTTGCATTCAACAAAAATGTGAGTGTTTTTTTTTTATCAAATAAACTTTTTACCCATATGGTTTTACACTATGTGGAGTATCTGCTTTATTTTTCGGGCAAATGTTGTAAACTCATGCTGAAGACACCCTTTACTCTGGAGGTTACTGGTTCTTGACCCATCCTCACATTTGGAGTGGTGCCATAGCTGGAGAGAGTTTTCCCAGGTGCATCCAGGATCAAGTGGCATACCATATTTACACACCAGTGGGCACAAAATTGTGAAGCCTTGCTGACCCATAGTTCATATGCTCTCCTGGGTCCACAAGTTGAGGTAAGCCCCTTCAATGTTGGTGGCGGTGAGTGTGTCTACACAGGAGACCTTCAGAGTAACCCACAGAGGATTTATGGATGTTTTTTCTATCTGAACTTTGGAAACAACATTTGCCATCTAACTCATATGAGACTTATGGACAGATTATTACCTCTGTAATTATTACTGCTGCACGTGGTTCATGAGTTTTTAGTAAAACCTTTCACATGTTTGCTTCATTCACTGCATGCATTTATTACTTCGTCATATGCTTTTCACATGTGTATATATAAGCGAACCTATCATGTTTTCATGATTAGGCATTTAATTTAGTGCTGCACATTTACCCACATTCTTTTACAAATTTGGCACTTTGCTGTGCTGGCTGCTGATCTATTTTAGGGTATAGTGCGGTATTTATTGACACTTATGTGATATTTACTGCCATTTTTATTTAGGGTCCATTCCCATCGCAAAGTGTGCATTAAGTGCACATAAACACATGTGCGTTGACATGCATTTGCAGTGTTACTTTTTAAAATGTGCTTACATTTTTTTTTTTAAACTTTTTTCCTAAAGGAAGCATCAACTGACTGTTCTGACTCTTGTGTGCATTGCATTGTGCTGAAAAAAGGGCACGTTCTACTGGTTTTTTTTGGAGCAAGGCAGTGCACATCAAAGCAATGCACTGGTGTGAACTGATCGTGTCGAAATACATTGATTTGTCAATGTATATGCACTGCCATGTGTTGATCGATGCATGCCAGCACATCTGTTATGAATGGACCCTTGGAATGGAGTACATTATTCTTAAATCATTTTAAGCATCAGAATATATACAAACGTATTAATGAATCTAAGCTCGAATAATTAATAATGGACAATGTTCCCAGTTGATTTCTCCTATTTCCTATGTTAATGCATTGTGCTAAAACATAGACACATTAAGATAGTATAGGTTACTATTTTATAGCAGTATAACACTTACATTTGCAGGGAACAGGGACAGGAGATGACAGAGTTTCTGTATATACAAGTTTCCAGTTTTGCAGAGGTCCTCCAGGGATTTGAATGCTTGACATGCCATTTCAATATTTGTTTGCTTCAAAATAAAATAAAAATGGTTGGTGTACACTACATATAGAAAGTTCTGGCCAATCTTAGAAGAGATCTGTCCCTTGTACAAAATAGCATACCAACTCTCTGACAAAAATAGCTTGAAAAAATGTACATGTGCATGTATTTATCATATTTAGTGTTATAATTTCTACTATTGTGCTTCCAAAGTTAGTCCTCAGGATTTGTGTTTATGGTTTTTAGATTTCCAGATAATAGCATAACTATAATTAGTAATCTTGGTAATATTTTAGCTTTGACCCCTGCCAGGTCTGTTACTGTACTAGTTGGACTCAAAGATTGGAGCGCCACGCTAAAATATTAAAATTCAAAAATGAGGTTTCCTGACTGACTCCATGGCAGCATACGTATGGGTTAACCCCGCCTCCTCTCCACTCCTATAGGACCCCACTCCCATAAATTTAGGCTCAGAGCCAGGGGCCGTGTTTCTTTTTTGTCCTCCTTCTGAAGACCAGAATGATTGAAGTCTTACCTTGGATAAGGTGCCCACGATCGAGGCCTGGTTGTTCGGCAAGTTGTGATCCAGAAGATGTGTGGCGTCTCCAGCAATTCCCAGCCATTGGCGGGTCAGAGAAGGGCGATAGCTGCAGTCCCATGTAAATCCCCGGCAGTCCTCAGCGGTGAGTGGGGTGAAGAGGGGTGATGGATGTGGCGCCATGTAAAATCTCCAGCAGCCCCAGCTATGAGCGGGGTGGAGAGGGGTGATGGATGCGGTCCCATGTAAATCCCTAGCAGTCCCCAGTTGTGAGTGGGTGATGGATGCGGCACCATGTGTAACCTCCAGCAGCCCCAGCTATGAGCGGGGAGGAGAAGGGTGATGGATGAGGTCCCATGTAAATCCCTAGCAGTTCCCAGCTGTGAGTAGGGTGAAGAAGGGTGATGGATGTGGCATCATGTGTAATCTCCAGAAAACCCCCAGCCATGAGCGGGGTGGAGAGGGGTGTTGGATGCGGTGTCATGTAGAGCTCAAGCCTGGCCATTGGCAGACAAAGCAGCAGTACTGCCTAATAACCTAGCTAAGAGGCGGCGGCCATAAACACCCTGAGCCCATGCAGCAACAACGTCCTTTGTATCCAGGCGTAATCGTGGGGGATGCCGTGTGCGGTAATGTATACCTTTCTATTGCATACTCCATGGCAGCAGTTTGTGCGTTTATCTGTTTGTCTGTTTTCTTTTCCTGGCTTTAATGTCTTTCAGCCTGTGGTGGCTGGAGCGGACCTGCGTTCCAAGCCGCCGCTCTCTCTAAATGGCCGAGTGTCCCTGGGTTATTCCTGCCCAGAGACTCAGCGCAGGTGTGCTGTGGGCAGCAGTGGCATCATTGCAGAGGGAGAAATTCGTTCAACGGTCAGGACTGTTGATATTGAGTTTTTCTCTGGGGACAGCTTGCAGCAGTCTCCAATGCTGTATGCAATCATCACAGGTATATGCTCTGCAATGCAACCTTGTGTGCTGTCTTGGTGTGATTGTATCACCTGTGCAGTTTGGTTATCTGTGCAGTTCACACACCAGTTGTATTATTGTTCCCCCTGTGGCCAGACCTTGTGTAGCAAGTTTGAGAGGGTGTTTAACCCTTTGCTTACCTGGGCACACTTTTGGCTTTTCTTTTCCACCCTATTTTGTGCTTTTTTTTTTTGTGTCCTTCTAGGTCAGATTCACAATACACGGCAGGAGATCAGTAAGACCTCCTTAGGTCACAACATCAACTTCCTTCATCCAGATTTGGTCATCATAAGTCACTGTCAAAATCCAGCCTTCATAGCAGAAGCTCTGAATCCTTCTCTAGGCACTGCACTCACCGCTATGTCAGCTGGGGTTGCCGCCTCGTCCCTTTGGGCCGTGTGGATTGCACAGGTTCTGAGGTTAATTCGATGCAGATAAGGCACCAAGTGAGTTTAATTACCAATTTGATCGGCCTCGCGGCCTGCGTGGTTGATGTGTGTTTGGGTTTGGGGGAATGAGGTGGCAACTCTAATGTCAGCCGCTCCAAGGAAGGAGCCTGCTGGGGATATGGCTATGAAGAGGGCATTTGTATGGGTAGAACCTGTAGAGTCTCCTGCAAAGCAAGAGGAAGTTCTGTAAGCACCTCGGGTTCTGTTTCCTCCAGTGCGACTTGTCTATGCGACTTAAAGTTGCAGCAACTCTGGAAAGGTTCCTGCACTACCTCGGTGGGGACCGCCTTCAGAGGAGACGTTCCCATTCCTCCTCCAGACACCGCTCCCACCGCCACAACAGCTGCTCTGGTCACAGAGCCTGCTGGGGATGTCGGGCACAAGTCCCAGAGGGCAAGTCTCTGTGCGACCTCTGTTACGCCCGGGCGGTCGGGAAAAAAGACAGAAAACTAGCAGACGGAGTCGCCGGTAAAGCATGTGGTGCAGCAGTCCCTACATCCCACACACGGAGCAAAACCACCACTATGTCAGGCTCAGTGGCCGACAAAGCCCCGGAGGATACAGGCTCATTCCGGCCTTATGATGCCTCGCTCAGTTCCTCGGACAGAAAGACTGTAAGTTGGTTCGGGGGCTGCACTTAGTCACGCTGCAGAGTCGCGCTTTGAATCATGCGAATTTGGGGTCACAATAGCGGAGATGTAGCCTCAGAGAGAGTGTCCTATCCTACCCATTCCTGACGGGACATCATTTTGGATTGGCCAGGTCACGAGATATACCTCCCTTCTGAGCAGGCCAAGCTCTATCCATCCAGGGATAAGGATGTGAAGGATCGAAAGGCTGCCTCTCTACTTGTCGAAGTTTGCTAAAGCAAGCAAGCCGGTCGCTCTTCCCTGGAAGATGCGGTGGTTGGGCCGAAAGTCGGCCTAGGCTCTAGTGGCCATGTTTATAGCACTGAAAATGTGGAAGAGAGTGCGGACGCAGTATTCAAAACCTTTCAGGTGAAGCGACCAGAAACCTGGTAGCTCAAGAGCCAGAGCTGGTGGTAGGTTCCAGGATGAGGCTTCATGTGACATCATACACATTGTAGGACTGTCCTGGCTGGCTACGGCTAAGTAAGCGCCATGGCTCTGGTCTGGGCTGGCGGATCCTGCCCCCAGCAGGTATGGTAGAAAATCCCCTTGAGGGAGCTTCATCATTTGCAAATGAGCTGAATAGCACCATAACCTGGGCCACAGTTGGGTTTTGCCTCAGGACTGGCGCCTGCTAGGCCGGAAGATTACGTGGTCCAGGTCAGGATTTTGGGAAAAGCTGGCAGAGAGGCCAGGTTTCTCCTCAAGGCCGGCTAAGTGAACCTGACCTCAGGTTTCCGAGGGGCCGAGTTGGGGTCTCGACTGTTGGAACTTTAAAATGGTTGTTTCAGGATATGCATGGGCCTTCGGATTTCCTCCTAAGCTCAGTTTTGTTTTCCCAGATTTACCTTACCCTAAGGTAAAAGAGGCAGATACTCTTGTATTATGTAAGGTCTCTGGTGCCGCAAAGTGCTGCGGTGCCAGCCCCAGAAGGTGGAAGATTTCTGGGCATGCGCTTGTCCCTCTTCATGGTCATAAAGAACGGCTTGCAGGAGCCAGCTAGAGACCTCACACACCTAAAACATTTCTCACCTAAAGGAGAAGTTTATGATTTGGATCCAGCCAGATGACTGGCTCAATTCGTAGACCTAAACGTTAACTTGCATCGTTACCTGAATCTCGGTCAGTCTTCTTCCCACCTGCGCACCTTTCGGTATCTAAAATTATCGGCACTATGGTGTCTACGTAGCCAATGGTCAAGTGGACGCTCTGGAGAATGCGGCCCTTCCATAAGAGGTTTCCCCAGCAGTGGGAGCCAGGATGTAGAATGCAGGTCATCTACAAGGCCTCAGTCATGAGAGAGCCCTAGGTGGCTGCAACGGAGAAAGGCATTTATTGGCCATTCCATTGCCCCATCTCCTGCTTCACAATCGCGTTTTATACCACCTATACAAAACGGGGGACTTACTGCCTATCAGGGATAATGCAGGACAGATGGGGCTGTCAGTTTCACGGGAATGTGCAAACATTCTGAAATTACTGGCAGCCTTCTGCTCCCTACAAGCCAGTATGCCTTGGACTCAGGGGAATCTAACCGACATCTCATCGGTTTATGTCCCCGGCATCCTGAATGACTCTAACAGGTTTTCTTTCCAGAGTCCAACTGAAGAGCAACAAATGGTCTCTCCATGTGGTAGTTGTCAGGCAGGTCCCTGGGGGTCAGTCCAAAATCAACCTGTCTGTCTTCCAGTGCACCAAGAAGTTGGAGAAGTTTTATACTGTTGGGGGTACAACAGTTAAGTTGCTCGGTACCGTAAACTACATATATACACTATAACTGTCTATACCAGTAGGTGGCACGGCGGTATTAGTGTGTTTTCGCTTGTATAGTTCCTATTCTTATCTCCATGCTAGAAGATTCAAACAGAAGTCGGGGAGGTAGAGGCAGAGATGTCGTATTCACCATGGCTCCCTGTGTTGGTGCGGATCAGCTGCCGGAAACCAGAGCCCATTCCCCTCAGCCCAGACCTTCTATCATGACCTAGGCTCAGGCTTTGGAGTAAGCAGAGGCTTCCCAAATGGTACCTCCCTCTTGTTCTCGACTCCCTCGGGAATTGGAGCACAGTATTCTAAGACTGTCCCTATTAAGACCTCGGTCAAATTCACCTTGCTCGTGGCTATCACGTCGGCATATAAAGTCTCAAACTGAGGCATCACCATATAGAACCTTTCTTAAGCCTCTTTCCAGAGTGAGTGATGCTGTTGCCTATGCTCGACTCAAATCTCAAGATGACATCATTTCATGGGTGACAAGGAGTTGGTCTGCTATGCTTTAGAGTACTAACATACATCCTTTAGACATGGGAGAGGTCATGTTGTGGTATCCTGAGTTTGGCTCTCAGTAGTAACCTTTCTTTTTCAAATAAGTGATCTGACTTTTGGACTACCTTGATTGACTGGGCAAGTGTAAATCAAATATGAGTTATGTATAAGATGGCCTTTTCTTTGGTTCTAGGAATCTCTCAGATATTATCATATCTGCAAGCGATAGCTTCCTTCAGGCTTTAGAATGCTTATTCATTCTTTGCCGAAAATAACATGGGAAATGTGTCTCATCTAGGATGATGGTGGCACAGGTTGTCCGGGCCATCCAACAGGCTCAGAGCTGAGGGCTTGGCTCTCTGGAGGTGGTGACCACTCGCTCATCCAGGAGTGTGTCTACATCTCAGGCAGTTTCGCAGCATATGGCTCCCAATATAGTCCGTAGGGCAGCCTTGCGGCCCTCAGTCAATACATTTATGGCTCATTATTATGCAGAGCCTGCTTCGTTATCCTCTGTTTCTTTGTGGCTTGAAGGGCCTGTCTGTTGACGGTACGAATTAAAGCCTTTGGTTCAGTATTTTCAGCATTGCCCGCCCATGAGGTGTATGGCTAGTTAAATCCCATACGTATGCTGCCATGGAGTCTGTCAGGAAAACGGAAAATTTCCTATCAAATACTTACCATAATTTTCCATTCCTGATGGACTCCATGGCAGCAGGAGTTCCCACCCCAGTGTCAGGAGTAGCCAAGTTACAGAACACAGCCCCTGGCTCTGAGCCTAAATATATGGGAGTGGGGTCCTATAGGAGTGGAGAGGAGGCCTGGTTAACCCATACGTATGCTGCCATGGAGTCCATCAGAAAAGGAAAATTACGGTAAGTATGTGATAGGAAATTTTCCGTTTTTGTTCCAAACATGTGATACACCAAATAGCATATATAGAATAAAAAAACGAATTTTTGGATTTGTAATATTTCGGTGTGGCGCTCCAGTTTTCTGGACCAAATATTCACATTCCATGGTCTCTGTGGAATTTCCCTCTAGATTTCCTTTCCAGATGCCCTATTGGGACAGTATCCGTAAAATTTCATTGACTAAATTAACACTATTTTAGTCAACTAAAATGCAACAAAAACTAAAACAATTCAGATGAATAAAATATGACTAAATCTAAAATGGCATTTTGGTCATAATTTTACATCAAAATTAACACTGCACTACCACATAAGAATAAGTAGGGGACATCTACTAAGCTGCACAAAGAACAAAAAATAGGAAAAAGGCTTTTCTTTTTTTTTTTCCTTAATATTTAATGCCGGTAATATATTCAGAAAATATGTGCAATGGCATTACCGCCAATAGAGTTTACAGGTTTTTTGTTTTTTTTTGTTTTTTAAAGTTGCACTTCTGTTTGTCAAAAAACAATATTTTTGTTTGTTTACAAAACTTTTTTTTTTTTATAAAGACATTATATATCACAATGGCTAAATCTGTGTCTGTAGTGCATGTTCAAACCTTAATACCATAATAATGTTAATACATGTTATTAGATTTTTACTCCAGGAGTATATAATGAGTTTGGCTTTTCTAGAGAATAAATAAATAACGCATTACAACTTAACTAAACCCATTTAGTTAGAAGACTAAAATTTACTGGAGATTTTTTAGTCGAATAAAATACAACTAAAGCTAAAACAATTCAGATGACAAACTACGACTAAAACTAAAATGCCAATTTAGTCAAAAGACTGAAGCCTCGTACACACGGTGCGACAGTCGTATGAAAATGGTCGTGCGACCGATTGTTGTACGATCATCCGACCATTAGTACGCACGATTAGAAAAGCCTACGTGCGACGGTCATACAACCAAAGTTGGATGAGCAGACTAGAAAACGTTGGTAGTACCAACAAGCGGTCATACGACTGTTGTACCATGTGTACAGAGAAGTTGTTCCAACAAGTTGTACACAAATCACATGCACCTGAACTTCCTCTTTATACGCTCGTAGCATGTCACTACATTTGGCTTGGTCGTACGATCGCTTAGTGCATGTCAGTACGCGAGATACAACAGCCAACATACGATTTGGGCCGTTCGGTCGTATGATCGTCGCATCGTGTGTACGAGGCTTAAGTCTCCGCTCGCGCATGGGCATTTGGAATTTGCGGGGCAGAATCACAGCGATTGTGCCCACGATTCAAAACACCTATGTGTG
>BLSH010172794.1:474367-486991 GCA_018402905.1 Glandirana rugosa
TCCCACCGATGTGTTCGTTGGTTTACAATTATTTTTTTAGATCCTTGGAAAACTTTACATAACAATTACCTTTATAAAGATAAAACAAAGAATCAAGAGAAGTCTACAGAGTAGAAAACAGAATAGTAAAAAATAGTCAATAGGGATTTGGTTATGAAGTGAAAGTTACAAGTGACGAAAAGAGACTGAATAGTCGCTATGTATAATTCTCAGTCGTTTTCAATGAGACTGACGGTCACAGTCTGAAGGACTCATGTTCATATATTAGGTCCGTGGTAATTTACAGTAGTGTCAAAGTATACAGGAAATGATGATTGGCTTGAGTGTTACATTGTGAATTCAGACAGTCCAGTTCATATAGGATTTCCTCCAAAGTCATCTGTGGCATTATAGATAAAGGATTTGCAGAATTGAGATAAGTCATGATATGCAGAGAGAAGATAATTTTTACCAAGACCTTCATGGTGTTTTAGAAGCTGAAGTGGCGGCTAGTAGTAAAGGACATATGAAACTGTGATGACATTTAATGGTGCCTGGATTATATACTTGTACTCAGGAAGTCTGACACTGGCAGTCAGAGTAACTTTTGCTGACTCTTAATATGTATCGCTGATAAGTCAGAGAAAAGCAGTGAACATTGAAAGTGAAGTATTGGTTTAGGGATAACTGATAAAAAATGATAAGACAAAAGATGAGACATCTGAAGAGAACTAAGAAACAAAATAGAAATATTTCCATTAACAATACATTTCAAAAGGTTCCTAGATTTTTTTATTAACATTTGGTTGCTTGTGTAGCCACCCTATCCTAAATATGGGTGGCTATTTAAATTTAGTCTTGCTGGGTGGTAGTCAGCTCACGCTGATTTATAGGGTATTTGTTCACTTGGTTTTCGCCTAGCTCAGTGTTGCTGTTTCTCTCTGCTGGCAGTAGGTATCACTGGTACCTCTGGCAATAATATGAGACTACATTGTGATGCTGAATTATGAATATCTATGTCTCCTCTAGCCAACCAGTAGGAGGTTTATTACCACTGGTGCATGCTGAATGAGGATTTGAATATTTGGGGTGGACCATGTGAGCTCTGTCTTAGGCCCATAGCATGCGTGGCACTGAGCATGTGTTTTGTGCTGGGAGTTAGGCCAGAAGTGATTCTTGGAAGCTGATGGAGGAAGAGGCCAGGAAAAGGCTGTTTTTTTGCAGGGGCCTGGTGACTTTCTTGGGAGAATGCATAGAGATCTGGAAGGATGCATAGGGACAAGTACAGGAAAGTCTGCTAACCAGCCAGAGGTGATCTCTAACAGTATTGCCAGTGCCGGCTCAAGGGCTCATCATGCTGTATGAGCTGGATGCAGATCTGGAATTCTGTAAGTATTGCTCGTGATATCTGCAGCCCTCTCCCTCCCTCCCTCCTTGTGTAATAAATAATAAAACATTTAAAAAAGTTCAAAGAAACTAATGCTCAGTGTTTTTACAGTCCTTCTACCTTTCAGCCATAGTCCTCCCTGTTTCGAGGGTATTCCACCTGCCTTCAGGGGTTGGGGGTCTACACTTACAGTAATGTATGTTTATTTCTGTATTATACACCATATGACCAGAAGCATGTGGACACACTTCCATATTATTGAGTTCATGTGTATCCAGTTAAGGATACGGTAAAATCTACTATGGGAGTGCAACCCAATATGCATACTGTTTGGCTGTCTCTTGTAAGCTCAGCCAGTTTGTGTTAATGGTATGAAGAAGTAGTGCCATGAGTGTATCATTACAATGTCTTTATAATCCATGCTTTGCTTTTTATTTGATATCTCTCATGGGTATGTGACCATCGTTGTTATGTTGCATCATTGATTCCTTTAAATAAAGAATTTATACAAATAAATTTAAAAAAGGTATGGTTAAGGTTACAACATGCAAAGACATTGTAGGCAATTGTGCACTATCAACCTTGTGGCAACCATTAAGGAAAGCCATTCAATTCACTAACGTTTATTGCACGCGATAACATGGTCACTCTACTTGTTTGCATAAATTATTGCATATGGTAAAAAAGGCAAAAAAAAACCCACAATGATTATGAGGTATTTAATGCAAAATGAAAAATGCCCGGTAAATATCATCAAAATACCATGCGGTAAGCTCTTGAGTCCAATTCACAAACGGAACAGAAAGTAAAAAAACATGCAATATTTATCACCAGCATTTTGCTGGCAATATCACATGCAATGTTTGTCAGAAAGAGTGTGGGGGTCCCCCCCAATAGCTGGTTGCTAAGGAGCGGGCTGGGAAGCTTCCTTAACCACTTCAACAACGAAGGATTTCCCATGTTAGTGCCAGAGCACTTTTTACAAAACCGGCACTGCGTCGCATTAACAATTGCATTAACAATTGCGACGTTGTACCCAAACGAAATTGACGTCCTTTTTTTCCCATAAATAGAGCTTTCTTTTGGTGGTATTTGGTCACCTCTGTGTCATTTCTGATCAACGCTATAAACAAAAATAAAGAGACAATTTTGCAAAAAAAAACAATATTTCTTACTTTTTGCTAAAATACAAATCCAAAAAAAATATAAAAAAACGAATTTATTCATCAGTTTTGGCTGATTTATATTCTTCCTCATATTTGTGTTAAAAAAAAATCGCAATCTGCCTTTATTGATTGGTTTGCGCAAAAGTTGCCACGTTTACAAACTGTGAGAATTAATTTCTGGTGTTTTTACAATTTTTGTTTTTTTACTAGTAATGGTGGCAATTTTTATCGGGACTGTGTTATTGGGGTGGACATGTCAGACATTTTTTACACTTTTTTGGGACCAATGACATTTATACAGCGAACAGAAATTTAAATATCCACTGATTACTGTGTAAATGTCATTGGCAGTGAAGGGGTTAACCTGCAGGGGGCAGGGAAGGGGTCAACTATGTTCTCTAGGTGCGTTCTAACTATGAGGGGGCTGGGCTGGCAGGGGCACCAGCGATCTAACCGATACCAGTGACAGAGATCAGTAGATCTCTTACATGCCGCCTGCCAGAACGGGAAACCGCTGTGTTTACATCAGAGGTTCCCCGTTGTGGCTCGGACATCGAGTCTGCCCGAACCATGACTCCGCTCAGGGAGCGTGCGGCGGCACAAGCGCAAGCCGCCGGCAGTGCACGCTCGCCGCCTAGCCGCCGTGCAATAAAGTGACGGCTATAAGCGGCGATTCTCAGGACAGAGCCACGCTGTCACCGCTGATAGTCGTACGGCGGTCGGGAAGTGGTTAACAATGGATGACTCACCAGCTGTCAGCAGGTGAATATGAAGAAAACATGCCGGAAATTAAATATGATGAAAAAAAACAGTGTGTGGTCCTGTCAAAATCCATACCAGACCCTTATCCGAGCCTGCAGGCTGGCAGGTCAAGAAAGGGAGGGAATGAGCGAGCAACCCCCCCAAACCATGTCAGGCCACAGGCCCTAAACATAGGGGGTTGCTTTGAGGCCCCCACCCCAAAAACACCTTGTCCCCATGTTGATGGGGACAAGGGCCTCTTCCCCACAACCCTGGGCCATGGTTGTGGAGGTCTGCGGACAGGTGCTTATTGGAATCTGGAAGCCCCCTTTAACAAGCCCCCTATGTGAATGAGTATCGGGTACATTGTATCCCTATTCATTCACCAAAAAAGTGTCAAAAAGAAATAATAACGCACACACACAGCTTTTGACAATTCCTTTATTAAAGAAAAAAACAAATAACAAAGCCCTCCAAAGTAGATCCAATGTCAATCACGATGCCCGCCACACCTCCAGACCCGAAAAAGAAGAAAAAAAAACCTCCGGTCCCGACGAAGGCTCCCACCGACTGCCTGCTCCGTCATCTGACAGTTCTTAAATAGCTAAGGGTAGGAGTTACACTGAGTGACCCGCCTCTTGTGACATCGGCCAGGAACATGGGGTGGTGACATCACAAGGGGTGGGACCTACCGGTAATGTCTCTGGGTGACTCCTCCCCTTAGCTATTTAAGAACTGTCAGATGGCATAGCAGGCAGTCGACAGGAGTCTTCGTTGAGGCCGGAGGGTTTTTTTTTTCTTCTTTTTCGTGTCCGGCGGTGTGGCAGACATCCTGATCGATGTTAAACCTACTTATTCACATTGGGGGGCAGGATCTGAGTGCCAAATTCTGATAAATCCACCACAGACCCCCAAAACCACTGCCCAGGGCTGTGGGGAAGTGGCCCTTGTCCCCATCAACATGAGGACAAGGTGCTTTGGGGTGAGGGCAAAGCCTAAAGCACACCGCCCCATGTTGAGAGCATATGGCCTGGTACGAATATGGAGGGGGGCACTTGTTCGTCCCCTCCTTTTCCTGACCTGCCGGGCTGCTTGCTCGGATAAGGGTCTGGTATGGAACTTGGGGGGGATCCCACACCGTTTTTTTTTTTACATTTTGCCATGGGGTTCCCCTTAAAGTCCATACCAATTGCCAACATTGCCGACATGTTTTCTTTACATTCAACTGTCAATGGGTTCCCAAACAGATGAGTCATCTGTTATGGACGTGGTGGCCGGCTTCCTGGCTCACTCATTACCAACCAGCTCAATGCGATAAATTATCGCATGAAAATATGCGGTAATTACCGCATTATCAAAACTTTACAGCAGTAGATATTTACCACATAATTCTTAGTGAATTGAACATTTGCACAATTGTTTCCGCATGCGTTATTTTACCACATTTTTTTCAGCATTATTTAACTCATAGTGAATTGACCCTATTATCTGTTCTAGCATGACTATACCCATACACACACAGACAGGTCCATAAAGTAATGGTTTGACAAGTTTTCCGTGGAGAAACTTTAGTGGCCTGTACAGACCCTTGACCTCAACACAGTTGGACACCTTTGGGATGAATTAGAATGTTGATTTTAAACCAGATCTTTTTGCCCAAGATTACTCCTTGACTTCACAAATTCATTTGAATGCATGGGCAAAAATCTCCACAGACACAGTCCAAAACTTTCTGGAAAACCTTCCCAAAAGAATAGAGATAAAGCTTTAAAGGGGGCAACTACATATCAATGTCCAATAAGCCCATATAAGTGTTATGGTTGTGACTAGAGATTTTTGGTTCTTCAGAGATTCTAATGTATCAGAATCTCCAAATGAAATAGTAACGTATTTCGACCGATTCGAATTCTGTGTGAAGAATAGCTGGTTGTTAAGCAGCAGGCCGGAAAGCTGGCTGCTGTCTCCTTAAAACTGATGAGTCATCAGCTGTCAGCTGGCTTCCTCACTGACAGCTGAAATGTAATCAGATCAATGCTGACAATATAAAATTCTTAAAAAAAACCAGAATGCCAAAATGGGGGGCTCTCTGTCCCTCCAACCCCAAAAGCACCTTGTCCCCATGTTGATGGGGACAAGAGCTTCTTCCCAACAACCCTGGGCAGTAGTTGTGGGGGTCTGTGGACATAGGGCTTATTGGAATCTGGAAGCCCCTATTAACAAGGGGGCCCGGATCCCGCCGCCCCATGTAAATGAGTACGGGGTACATAGTGCCCCTACCCATTCACCAAAAATGTGTACAAAGTGAATAAAGACAGTAAACGAGTTTTTGACAATTCCTTTATTAAAAAATAAAAAACAATGTCCCCCAATGTGGATTGATCTAACGCTACCCGCTGCACCGCCGAGCCTGGAAAAAAGAAGAAAAAGCCTTCGGCCTCGTCGATTGCTCCCCGCGGATGCCTGCTTCTCCGTCTAACATTTCTTATATAAGTAATGTGCGAGGCCACCGTGTGACCCTGCCCCCTTGTGATGTCATCGACACAGCATGCCCCGGTGGGTGACTCACTCACAAGGGACGGGGTTACCCGCTGATGTCATCGGGTGACCCCGCCCCTTAGATATTTAAGAAATGTCAGGTGGAGGAGCAGGCAGTCTGTGGGAAGCGTTTGACAAGGCCAGAGGTTTTTTCTTTCCTTTTCTTTTGGGGTTGGCAATGCAGTGGGTGACATGAGATGGATCTACATTGGGGGACTTTATTTTTTAATAAAGGAATTGTCAAAACCCCATTTACTGTCTTTATTCACTTTTTACACCTTTTTGGTGAATGGGTAGGGGTACTATGTACCCCATACTCATTCACATGGGGGAGGGGGGGATCAAGGGGGCTTCAGATTCCGATAAACTCCCTGCCTAAAGACCCTCACAACCACCGGCCAGGGTTTGGGGATATGGCCCTTGTTCCCATTAACATGGGGACAAAGTGCTTTGGGGCGAGGGAGCAGAGCCCCTTTGCCCAAAAGCACCCATTCCCCATGTTGAGGGCATGCAATTTGGTATGGTTCAGGAGGGGGGGCGCTCACTCCCCCCCCCTTTCCTGACCTGCCGGGCTGCATGCTCGGATAAGGGTCTGGTATGAAATTTGGGGAGGACTCCTCGCGATTTATAAAAAAAATTAATAATAATTTTGGCATGGAGTTCCCCTTAGAATCCATACCAGACCCGAAGGGTCCATGGTGACCGGTTCCATTTTTTGTGATACAGCACTGTGTTACTGCAACTGAAAATTGCGTGGTCATGCAATGCTAAACAAAATTTCTGTCCTTTTTTCCCACAAATAGAGCTTTCTTTTGGTGGTATTTTTTGCACTATGAACAAAAAAGGCCGAAAATTTTGAAAAAAAAAAAGCACACTTTCTTCTATAAAACATATTCAATAAAAATTTAAATAATCAAATATCTTCATTAATTTAGACCAATATGTATTCTGCTACATGTTTTTGGTAAAACAAAAATCCCAATAAGTGTATATTGATTGGTTTGCGCAAAACAAACTATGGGATATACATATTTATTTTTACTAGTAATGGCGGCAATCAGCAACTTATAGTGGGACTGCAATATTGCTGTGGACATTCGGGACACTGACACTAATACAGTGATCAGTGCTAAAAAATATGCTCTGCCACTGTACTAATGACACTGGTAGGGAACGGGTTAACATCAGGGACGATCAAAGGGTTAAATGTGTGCCTGACATGTGCTTTACTACTGTGGGGAAGGTGCTTGTAATAGGAGAAGACATGCATGGATCGGTGCCCCTGCTTAGCAGAGACACAGGGTCCATGTCTTCTGTAGTAACAGAATGGCAATCTGCCTTGTTTACATAGGCAGACCGGCATTCTGCCTGTCCACTGAAGCATCAGCAGGTGCTGGCGGACATCGAGTCCGCTGTATCTATCAATCAGCTCCTGCTGTGTCTAATCACAGCGGAAGCAGGCCGCCGGCGGTGTGCGCAGCCCGAACCCTGGGACAAAGACATTTACCACATAAAACCACTTCCCGCCCGGCCTATAGACAAATTACGGCCGGGCGGTGGCTTTGTTATCCTGACTGGGTGTCTATTGATGTCCTCAGGATAACCCGTGATTGTGCGCCCGCATCGCGGCGATCGGTCGTGCTGTGGGTCAGTCTGACAAAGAGCCATCGGAAGCTCTTTACCACGTGATCAGCTGTGACCAATCATGGCTGATCACAATTTAAACAGGAAGAGTCATTTATCGGCTTTTCCTCTAGTCGCGTCTGTAGGCGCGAGTAGATGACAGTTGATTGGCGGCTCTCCTGACAGGGGGGTCTGTGCTGAGTGTTTATCAGCGCAGCCCCCTCGGATCACCACACTGGACCACCAGGGAGCCCACCAATGGACCACCAGGGAGCCAACCCTAGACCACCAGGTAGCCCACACTAGACCACCAGGCAAGGGGCATAATGCCCAACATGGCTGGCACACAGTGCCAATTACAGATGCCACCCTGGACCACCAGGGAATGGACACCTTACAGTGCCCTCTTTCAGTACCGCCAATCAGTGCCCGCCAGTGCCACCTATCAGTGCCCAGTGCCACCTCTCAGTGCCCATCAGTGCTGCCTACGAGTGCCCGTCAGTGCCGCTTATCAGTGTCTGTCAGTGCTACATATCAGTGCCACATATCAGTGCCCGTCAGTGCTGCTTATCAGTGCCGCCTATCAGTGCTGCATATACAGTATCTCACAAAAGTGAGTATACCCCTCACATTTTTGTAAGTATTTTATTATATCTTTTCATGTGACAACACTGAAGAAATTACACTTTGCTACATTGTAAAGTAGCGAGAGTACAGCTTGTACAGTCTAAATTTGCTGTTCCCTCAAAATAGCTCAACACACAGCCATTAATGTCTAAACTGCGGGCAACAAAAGTGAGTACACCCCTAAGTGAAAATGTCCAAATTGGGCCCAAAGTGTCAATATTTTGTGTGGCCACCATTATTTTCCGACATCTGCCTTAATCCTCTGGGGCATGGAGTTCACGAGAACTTCACAGGTTGTCACTGGAGTCCTTTTCCACATGATGACATCACGGGGCTGGTGGATGTTAGAGACCTTGTGCTGCTCCACCTTCCATTTGAGGATGCCCCACAGATGCTCAATAGGGTTTAGGTCTGGAGACATGCTTGGCCAGTCCATCACCTTTACCCTCAGCTTCTTTAGCAAGGCAGTGGTCGTCTTGGAGGTGTGTATGGGGTCGATATCAAGTTGGAATACTGCCCTGTGGCCCAGTCTCCAGAGGGAGGGGATCGTGCTTTGCTTCAGTATGTCACAGTACATGTTGGCATTCATGGTTCCCTCAATGAACTGTAGCTCCCCAATGCGGCAGCACTCATGCAGCCCCAGACCATGACACTCCCACCACCATGCTTGACTGTAGGCAAGACACATTTGTCTTTGTACTCCTCACCTGGTTGCCGCCACGCACGCTTGACACCATCTGAACCAAATATGTTTATCTTGGTCTCATCAGACCACAGGACATGGTTCCAGTAATCTATGTCCTTAGTCTACTTGTCTTCAGCAAACTATTTGCAGGCTTTCTTGTGCATCATCTTTAGAAGAGGCTTCCTCCTGGGACAACAGCCATGCAGACTAATTTGATGCAGTGTGCGGCGTATGGTCTGAGCACTGACAGCCTGACCCCCCACCCCTTCAACCTCTGCAGCAATACTGGCAGCATTCAAACGTCTGTTTCCCAAAGACTTTGGTCGAACATGGCGAGGCCTGTTCTGAGTGGAACCTGTCCAGTTAAACTGCTGTATGGTGTTGGCCACCATGCTGCAGCTCAGTTTCATGGTTTTGGCAATCTTCTTATAGCCTAGGCCATCTTTATGTAGAGCAACAATTTTTTTTTTCAGATCCTCAGAGAGTTCTTTACCACGAGGTGCCATGTTGAACTTCCAATGACCCGTATGAGAGAGTGAGAGCGATAACACCAAATTAAATTCACACACATGACACCGGGGAGGGAAAATGGCTAATTGGGCCCAATTTGGACATTTTCACTTATCATTTTGTTCACACAAATTGAGCATTCTTTTGGTGGTATTTGATCACCCCTGCGGTTTTTATTTTATGCGCTACAAATAAAAAAAGACTGAAAAATTTTGAAAAAAAAAAATCCTATACATGTGCAGTTTAGGAGATATTTACATTACATGTAGCCAGTGACATCACTGGTACATGCTCTCTGAAGGAACGGCCATGGGTGCTGTTCCTTCGAAGCCCAGTGCCATGAATGGCAGCTCCCGCACGAGCATGCGCAAATTTGTGAACAAATCTGTCTAATGTATTTAGTATACCTGATTGTTATAGTGCTTCTTCAGAACTGGACAGTAGTATTAAGCAGGGGGGTATTGTTAGAATGGTGAAAGACCTAGAGCTCCCCTAGATACCCCCTAGTGAAAAAGTATGCAGCGTGCTTCAGCAAATAGTGGGTATGGCCACACCGTGCTCACAGTGAGAGGGGCATAAGGGCTCATTTACCCCAGATGCTGTTGAATGCATTTTTAAATGCACACATATATGCACACACATACACATAACTAAATATACACACACAGAAACACAAACACAATCATACAAACATACCACACATACAAACACACAATCACATACACACAATTGCATTCACACAGGCACACAATCACATGCACACAATCACACAATCGCATACACACATGCACACAAACACACAATAACGTACACACAATAACATACACACAATCACATCCACACAAACACACAATCACATGCACACAAACACACAATAAGATACACACATGCACACAATAACATACACACAATAAGATACACACATGCACACAATAACATACACACAATAACATACACACATGCACACAATAACATACACACAACAACATACACACAATCACATGCACACAATCACATGCACACAATCACAAATCACATGCACACAGACACACAATAACATACACACATGCACACAATAACATACACACAATCACATGCACACAATCACAATCACATGCACACAATCACATGCACACAATCACAATCACACAATCACATGCACACAATCACATGCACACAAACACACAGTCACATGCACACAATCACATGCACACAATCACACAATCACATGCACACAATCACACAATAACATACACACAATAACATACACACATGCACACAATAACATACACACAATAACATGCACACAATCACATGCACACAATAAAATACACACAATAACATACACACATGCACACAATAACATACACACAATAACATACACACATGCACGCAATAACATACAAACAATAACATACGCACATGCACACAATAACATACACACATGCACACAATGACATACACACAATGACATACACACAATCACATGCACACGATCACATGCACACAATCACATGCACACAATCACACAATAACATACACACAATAACATACACACATGCACACAATAGCATACACACATGCACACAATAACATACACACAATATCATACACACATGCACACAATAACATACACACAATCACATGCACACAATAATATACACACACTCACATACACACAATCACATGCACACAATAACATACACACACTCACATACACACAATCAAATGCACACAATCAAACACACTTCTGCCTCCAGTTTTCCCCTAGCACACTTTTGCATCCAGTGCTCCCCACCAGCACATTCCTGCCTGTAATGCCTCCCCCAGCACACCTCTGCAACTCAATTTTTTCTCCCTACTGTGACACTCACCATCTTATTACCGATTCTCTGATGCTGGCAAGCCAGGAAGAGTACACGATGAGGGTGGAGATGGAGGGTTTGAACCCTCCCACAAGGTCTCATGGCTGGGATTTCTCTGCTTCTTTCAGGAGCCTGTGCCTGTTAAGAAGACACTCCACCCATTCCCCTATTTGTATAGTATTCTATTGCACACTGTAGGTGGAGTGGGGGGGTCCCAGGCAACACAGTGTGCCGACTGCAGCACGGAGTGCTCTGCTCACAGGGTTTCCCGAGGCATAACTCGGACATGACATGCAGGATGACCTAAAGCGAGGCACTGTCTCAGCAAAGCAGGGAGAGTTGGCATGTATTGCAGGGGATGATTAGGGTGTGCCTGGGCAAAACTGGCACACCCACTGCGCACGCCTATGGTGTGTATATATACATATGATTTAATTATACATAGTTGCTTTTTAATATATATATATATATATATATATATATATATAAAACTAATTACTTTGAAATATACCGCGCTATAAGTAGTGGACCAGAACCAAGAATATTTAAAGCAGCAACAGATGAGTGTATGATAAACTACACTAAAATACAGTAAAATTATGCTCTATTCTTATGCCGGCTGATTTTAAACTGTATCCTACGCGTGTGTTGCTCTTTTGTTTGTGAGTACCATGATTTTTTATTCTAATAAACCCTGTTAGTATGGTATCACACTATGTGGATCTCTGCTTTATTATATACTACCTGGCCGTGTACTGAGAGAACGGTGCGAGACTAGAGGTTTGAGATCTGAGACTATACTGCGCCCCTGGTGACCGGAGAGAAGGCTCATACGTCATATGTGACGTCTTCCTGGGGCCCCAGGAAGACGTCACATATGACGAAACATGTAGGGTGGAGCTACGCGCTGACGTCACCACGCCCCTTGTGATTCCGGAACGGACGGGATTATGCTCTATTCTTATGCCGGCTGATTTTAAACTGTATCCTACGCGTGTGTTGCTCTTTTGTTTGTGAGTACCATGATTTTTTATTCTAATAAACCCTGTTAGTATGGTATCACACTATGTGGATCTCTGCTTTATTAACCACTTCAGCCCCGGAAGGTTTTGCAGCTTTAGGACCAGAGCACTTTTTGCGATTCGGCGCTGCGTCGCTTTGACTGACAATTGCGCGGTCGTGCGATGTTGTACCCAAACAAAATTTGCGTCCTTTTTTCCCCACAAATAGAGCTTTCTTTTGGTGGTATTTGATCGCCTCTGCGTCATTTCTTATCGCCGCTATAAACAAAAGAAGAGCGACCATTTTGCAAAAAAACCCACATTTCTTACTTTTTGCTAAAATTCAAATCCAAAAAAAAAATATAAAAAAACATTTTTTTTCACCGTTTTTGGCCGATTTATATAATTCCTCATATTTGCGATAAAAAAAATTGCAATCGGCGTTTATTGATTGGTTTGCGCAAAAGTGGCCGCGTTTACGGATGGTGAGAATTCATTTCTGGGG
>BLSH010172794.1:497905-510369 GCA_018402905.1 Glandirana rugosa
AGGCGATCCCTGACAGACTATGTAAAGTTTAAGGAAATATTTTATATAAAGTGCGGACGGTCCAATTGTTTTTAAAAGGGTCGTCAATGTCGTCTTACGACATCTACGAGAATATGGGGTCGGCTGCGTTTAGTGTAGAAGACCAGTACGGGTGTTTATGTTCCAATAACCGTTCGTTATTGGTTGACGTACAGACTCTACTATAGGAAGGGTCAGGGAACGCTCGAATTTCATACAAATGACCCGTACCACTTCCTTCACCAGGGGAGATCCCACGAACCTTACGATTATTTATAAAATCCTTCTTGTTGTTCGTTTTTCGTTTTTTGACCCCGAAACTCAAATAAACATCATACATGGAAATCATGCACACAGGTTGTATATTATTGGCTATGTTGACAATGCCTCACTCAAAGCCCCAGTTTTTTGCTTTTTGCTTGTTGTTCTTCCTAAAATATTTATTAGCATTCCAAGCACCCTAGAGGGGACCACTTCCTTCACCATGCCCAGTAAACATACTTTAAGCTCGCAAGGGACTGGGAAGGATATCATCTCAGACATGCAGTTGGTTATTGCTTGCCAATAACCTTGTATTTGTGGGCATGACCAGAAGATGTGATTTGCGTCGGCTGGGGTATAAGAGCATCTACAGCATTCTGCTGTAACTGCTGGGAAAATTTTTGTTAACCTGGCAGGCGTGAAATATATTTTATAAAGGAATTTGAAATGTATCAGACAGTCCCTAGCGGACACCAGATGTTGAAATGGCCTAACCCACATCTCATCCCACTCATCACCCTGTAGATCTGGAACCTCCAGGCTTCATTTTTGCCTACAACGAGCCAACTGAGGAGGAGTTTTTTGAAGAACTTTTTGTAGGTAATGGACAATGTTTTTGGAAGGTCCACTGATTGCAGGAGGTTTTCAAGGTCAGAGGGAAAAGATTCCACTTTGACTTGTTGAAACTGTGCCTAAATCTGCAGGTATCTGAAATAGTATGAGTTAGGGAGATTATGTCTGGATTTGGTCAAAAGTCATAAGGTCCCCCATTACAGTGATGTCCTTTAATGTCTTTATACCTTGTACTGCCCAGGTCATTGGGTGCGAGTGCTTGTAAAATTCTGGTAGCCTAGGGTTCATCCACAGGAGAGTCAAGGGGGAGATTCCTGCATAGCTGGGGCATGCAAGCTTCCTGGCCTGATCCCATGCTCTAATCGTGCACTTCATGGATGCGGTCAGAAGAAGGTCCGATTTCGTGCCCCTATATAATGCTGGCTTGAGACTTTTATAGGACCCCAAGTGTGCTGCCTCAAGGACTGTGGTGGAATCCCCATCGTCCGCCATCAGCCACCCGTGGGCAAATACCATCTGGTCTGCAAGGAAATAATTGTGCCAGTCTGGAAGAGACAACCCCCCATGACCCCATGGTTCCTGGAGAACTTTCATGCCTATTCTAGGTGACCTAGGAGCCCATATAAAGGAGCTGACAATGCCATCCAGACTTTTAAAGAAACTTCTGGGTACCCATGTTAAGGCATGTCTTAAAAAGTAGAGAATGACAGGGAGTTTTCATTTTTAGGAGGCTGATCCTGCCAATTAGTGACAACTGCAGTTTCGTCCATCCTTGGGTTTTGTTTTTTAAGAGAGTTAAGAGAGGTATTAAGTTAAGCCTTACACAGTCACCCACATCTGCAGTGATTTTCACTCCTAGATATTTGATGGAGGAGACCCACTGGAGGGGCAATTCTGGGTCTGCCAAGGTTTCCGCACCCCTATCCAGTGGCAATATTGACGACTTAGTCCAATTCACTCCAAGCCCCGAGAATTTGGCAAAACGGTCAAGAATAACAAGTGCTGCCTTCAATAAGGCCGCCGGTTCCCTGAGAAACAGGACCAAGTCATCTGCGTATAGGGCCAGACACTCTCTGATGCCTCCCACCCCAATGGCTCCAACCTCAGGTGATGTCCTAAGGGCTACAACCAGTGGCTCCATGACCAGAGCAAAGAGGAAGGGGGACAGAGGACACCCTTGTCTCGTTCCCCTTCCTATCTCAAAAAAGGGAGAAATACTATTCCCCAATTTAATTGCCATCTTAGGGGCATGGTAAAGAAGCGAGATCCATTTCCTAAACCCTTCACCAAAACCCATAAGTTCCAAAAAAATTTGTAGATAGCACCAATCAACCGAGTCAAAAGCTTTTTCTATATCAATATACATAATTCTGGACTGCTGCTCGGTCGTGGGAAGCTGTAGATGGGTAAAGAGTCGTCTTAAATTCGTATCGGTGGACTTCCCTGGCATGTGTCCCGTCTGGTCAATGTCGACCAGAGAGGAGACCACACCGGCCAATCTGGATGCCAACATTTTGGTAAGTATTTTGAGATCTGTATTGAGGAGCGCTATGGGATGGTAGGAGGAGCAATCAAGCTGGTCTTTCACAGGTTTAGGGAGCAAAATTGTATAGGCCTCCAGAATAGATGCAGGAAGACTATCCTGCTTCAAGCAATGTTCAAACTGGGAGCAAAGTCTAGGGGCCAAGTGTTCCGCATATGTTTTATAAAAGTCGGCCGGGAAACTGTCAGGGCCTGGGGGAATGAGTAAATTGCCCTTTCTATTTCCTTTGTGGTGATTGGAGACTCCAACCTTTCCCTCTCCAGGTCAGTTAGCTTTGGAAGGGGTAGTCCCTCAAGAAGGGATTCCTTGGCCGAGACCTCATATGCTGGAATAGGGGCATACAGGGAGGAATAAAAAGGCAAGAACTCATTCATAATGGAGTTAGGGTCAGATGCCAATGTCCCCGCTTTTGTTTTTATCACTGGGATGTGCGTCTGTGTATGGGAGTCTGCCACCATAAGTGCCAGAAGTTTACCATTTTTGTCCCCCCTCAGTAAATAATTTTGAGGCATTTAGTTTGAACGGGCTAGCTCGGTGAGATATAATGATATTTGTCTCTGAACCTCCATCAGTGAAATGTAAGAAGATTCAGTTCGGGTGGCTGTATGTTCCTCTGCACATCTTTTTCTTTGTTCATTAGGTTTTTAGTTATTTCATTATGGTTTACCCGGGCCGTTTTTATGGCCAAAATGCACTCCCCCCCTAGCCACCACCTTGAATGCATCCCATTCTAGTAGGGGTGTGATGGAACCTTCATTTTGCATCCAATATGTTTGCATTGAAGCAGTAAGGTGTGTATTCAGGTGTTCATTCTGCAACCAGCTGGTGGCTAGTCTCCAGCCACCTCCCCGCATCCTTGTTGAGAGGTCAAGAGTGAGGGCAAGTGGGCTATGGTCTGATATTCCCCCTGCCTGGTATTCTATTTCCCCAAGGTATTGTAAGAGGGCTGAATTACCAAACGCCAGGTCAATCCTAGAGGCCGACTTGTGAGAGAGAGATATGTGAGAAACATTGAGCATTCAGGTGTTTCCACCTCCACAACTCCTGCAACCCTGCCATCGATGCCCATGCATTTACCTCACTAGATGCCGTCTGCCAGGATTGGAAGAGTCCAACACCACATCCGAAATGGCATTGAAATCCCCCATCACTACCAGAGGGAGATGTGCTACAGGTGCCAGTGCAGACAGCATATCATACAATAGCTGTGGTTGAATAGGTGGGGGCATTTACACGTTAAGCAGTGTAGCGCCCCTCTAGTTTGGGTATTAGTGAGTGTATATAGTTTCTGTCTCTTTCTGCTTAACAGTAGAGCAGATAGGTAAATTTATATGCTATCTGCTTATCAGGAAGCTTTGAATGAGTAAGGTCTGCTCAGTGTGCTCTGGTGCTGATTCATGTGGTCTGAAAGGTTTTACACTGTCTGGTAGTACGGATCCCTATTGGACAGTGGGAGGAAAACCCAGCCAGTGACAGCAGGTGTATGTGGAGGTGGTTCTGATCAACTAGCAGGGGAATGCCCCCCATGGCATCTTGGGTGAACAACTTCATATAAAAAGGAGCACATGGGCTCAAGGTGAGGAGTTCCAGCCCACCCAGACCTCAGGGGTGGAGGCGTGTGTTCAGCTCCTGGCTGCTAGGCCGGAGGGCCTATCCAGGAGGCTGCTGGTTGCTAGGCCTGGTCGAGGCCTAGCTGAAGTTGCTGAAGCTGGAGCCCAAAGTTCTTTAGAAGCTGACAGAGGGAGGACGTCCTTGGATTCAGTCTGATATCCCAGTGGCAAAGTGTCACTTGGAAGTTGCAAGGAGGCTACCGACTGCCCTCATAATCAGCTAATTGGGTGTGCAAGCTAGAAAGGAGACACTGGTGAGTGTCTTGAAGAACAGAGTCTGGCTCATTCTTTACTGCTTAAAAAGGGACCTGTTCCATTGAAGTCAGCCTGCCATAAAGTGTCATTGGTAGTCTGTTACATTGAGTTAGAAAGGAGACACTGGTGAGTGTTTTGAAGAAGCAAAGTCCGGACTATCCTTACTGCTTAAAAAGGGACTTGTTTCACTAGGATGAGTTTGTTAAAGTGTCATTGGAGTCAGCCTGCTACTTGCTTTACTGGAATCGGCCTGCTACCTGCATTACTGAGATCAGTCTGCTATGTAGTGTCACTGACAGTCTGCTGTACAGAGATAGGAAGAAGTTGTCCTCGCTTGAAGTCAGTTAATCTGGAGTATCCCATACATTCCCTTCTCCTATACAAGTTCTACGTTAAAGCATCAAAAACTCATCCCCTAGACTGGACATTGAAACTAGGAGGATTGTGTGTGTGCACCTGTCGGTGTGAGAATCCGTTGTGATTGGCTGCTGGATAATCAGAGGGAGGCCCGGGACAAATATATCTAAATCAGCAGCTCCTTCGGGGGTACCACTACCCCAGTAACATTTTGACATGATAGATGTCCAGTACCATAGCCACACACCTGTCCCCCTGATCAGAGAACACCCTATGGACTGTACAGGGCACTTGCCTACTCATCAAAATAGTCACTCCTCTGGCATACGAGGAGTAAGTGGCAGGAAACGCCTTTTGTATCCAAGGTTTGCGTAGGGCAAGTATGCTATTACCATCCAGGTGTGTCTTCTGCAGGAGAGTGACATGTGGCCTAGTCAACTTGAGGTATTTAAACAATGCAGCCCTTTTAATTTTGTTATTGAGCCCCCTAACATTCCATGATAACAATTTAACTCTATTCGCCATTTCCTATTAGTTGGCTTAGCACAGTTAGTATAAATACCACATAGCAAGCCATATATTTTGCGTGACAGACTTTGAAAAAATATGGACCCACAATAGAGATATTTGTAGAGACAAAACCTATTACCTGGAGAGCTGGAAAAGAGAAAGGTCCCCTCCATGTCATTTTACAGGTGCAACCACACAAACAATAAACCCAACTGAACAGAAAGTGACTTTTTCCCAAAAATTGAACAAAACCAATTCGTGGATCAACCTTGTGATCTAGTATTCAGCAAACTGTAGACTTCCTGGGGTCCCCCCAGACTCCGCAAGCCAGAAAAAGGGGGAGCATAGGTAATTTGAAGAATATGCACCGTTCCCATAGTTACATGTAAGTGGAGCAGCGTTAGGATGTGGGGCTGCTGCCCTCCTGTGGTTGTATTAAGCATAACACCAGCCTAGCACTGTATGCGTCATCCCAGTCTTACAACATAGCCCAATATCAGGCCACACATGACAAGAACGATAGACTGGTCACTGCCCACAGATGCTCACGCAGCCAATAAAGTACAGGATATATGTTTAAGGGGCAGTGAAAGCATTAACATTCCTCAATGAACATGAAGGCCAGCCAGAGTATCTTGCTCAACAGTTTCATGAGGAGGCGGCATATATAGAAGAAAAAATAAACGGAAAAGTAAAAGTGGCTTCTTCCAGCATGTCAATTAACTTAACCAAGGCAGAGCAAAACCAACATATTAGCAGGGATTCATGCCCGTCAAGCTGGTATATATTTAGCTAAAGATTTTTGCCTATCCATTTACATGCTTCAGCTGGGTTGTCAAAAAAATCTTACCGACCCTTGAATTGGACACGAAGCTCGCTTGGATATAGCATGCTGTACTTGATTTCCTTGTCCCGGAGTCGTCTGCGGACATCATTAAAGGAGCAACACTTTTTCTGCGTTTCCGCAAAGAAATGTGGGGAAAGCATGATGCGGGTATTGTCAGCCTTCAATTCTTGATGTTTTCTGGATTCTGCAAGAATTCGGTCCCTGTCTCTGTAGTTCAGAAACCTGACCAAGAAAGGCACCAGGGCGGCGAGCCGTCGTGGGCACTCGGTGGGCTCTCTCCACAACGTAGGTAGGGGGTAAGTCCACTAGACCCAGCAGGTTTTTGAAGAATTGTTCAGCGAAAACTGTAGGATTCTTTCCCTCAGCCCCCTCTGGTAAACTGACCACCCGCACGTTGTTCCTGCGTTGGTGGTCCTCAGCATCATCTGCTTTATTTTTCAGTGCCTCCACCATGTCTGTCAGTTCTGCCAGCTTAGTATTTTGTACAAGAGATGAGTCCTCCACCTCAGAAATTCTCTCCTCCGCCGTAGTAAGCCTGGCTAGGATTTTATCCAGGTCATGGCGGATGAGTGAGCACTCAGTGGATAGCTGGTCTATGCTCAACTTCACTACCGCCTTGCTGGCGTCAATGGCTGCCAGTATGGGCCTGTTATTGACGCTATTTCGGGTGGCCCAGCCAGCGCATCCGCATATGCAGCTTCAGGGCTTGATTGTGCCTGCTCCTGTGCCTGCTCCATGGCTGCGTGCTGCTTGTTAACATGCTCCTGTCCTCCCGGCTGGAGAGATGAGTTGAGGGAGGAGGCTGAGCTTCGGCCTGTCCTGCCATTAGAGCGGTCTGTGGCTTGTCGGGATTCGGCTTCTGGGCTGTCTTACCGGCCGTTTTTTACATCGCTGGATGCTGGAGGATGTGATCCGTCCAGGGGTAGTAAGTAGTACTGGAAAAACGGCCCCCTAAGGCGGATAATGGCCAGGATGGTGGGGAGCTGTGGAGACAGACTGCTTGTTCCGATCACATCAGGTCACGCCCCCCATCTACCCACAGACCTTGGCGACTCAATATTATTTCTTTAAGGAGCAAGGTGACTAATACCTCAGTTACAACCTATTGCACCTTGCTCGCACCACCGTTGATCCTCTCTGGAGACCCTCCTTTCTTGCCCCTACCACCTCCCTACTCTCTACATCCTCCCCTACTCTCTCCTTCTGCCCATCTGACTCACTTTTAGTTTTCACTACTTATCCCCACATTGGCCTTATAGGCCACCTGACCCAAAATTATAACGCTGATGTCATGATAACCCTGATTGAAGCACTACCTATCCCGGGGCAGCTTGTTATAACCCAACTTCACTATCCCCCCACTCAGAAACAGTACAAATTTTAAAAAATAGAAGACGTAGATTGCTGCAACCACCCTAGGGATATCACCCAGAACAACAAATAATATACAATACGGATGCACTAATCCAATTAATTGATCCAACAATATATAAATAAATAAATAAATGAATAAAGTGCCTTGAGTGCAACTACAAATGATAAGCAATAAAGTGCAAATATAAATCCAGATACACTGATGTACTTGTGTCATAAATTAATCAAAATAGGAAAGTGTACCACATATATAATTAAATATATACACAAGGACTTGCTATCTTCAAAATGGGAATAATGCCCAGAGATTCCTCTAGTCCTAGTATAATACTCAAAATAAAGTGCTCAACTGCAACAACATCGAATTATTGCAAAAAATCCAATATAAACTTCAACAATAAATAAAGTGCTAGTGCAAATCTATTTATATAAATTAAATAAACTCATGTATATGTGCAATGTCTGCAATCAGCTCAAGCCCATATTTCAATATATATATATCCTCTTATATATTTGATAGATCTAGAAACAAGAATTCCTTCACCAATTGATGTGGAAGGGGAGAGAAAGCTTCGGTGACACCCCACACTCTGTACATGGGAACTATTACCAAAGGTTAATGACTACCTATCTCTAGGCCAGTCAAAAAGGCAGGCAGATAGCCTCTGCAGTCATTAGTATCGGATGGGGTGAACAAACTCTCCTTAGACTGCTATCATATATTGTCCTTCAACATTATACCATAACAGTCAGTCTCCAGGATGTCACGGGACCATGTATACAAAAGAAAGGGTCTGGATAGTGTAATACTGTCATTTTTATTATAAAATAGCAAAAAAGACAAGTGGCTGCTTACAAATTTGGTGATAAAAACTTGCGGTGTACATTAAAATCAATATGCCAGCAATAGTAAACAAACACCCATGCTTCTGGGGTCACGTGGGGAGCGATGTCGTCAATGCGTAGCTCTGACCGACACGTTTCGTCACAGATGACGTCTTCCTGGGGCACACTCTGAAGCGTCAAGATGCACTGCTGGAGCTTGGCTTTGGGGGGTAAATTCCTATCCTGCCCTTACATACCCTACACTTAACACCTGCTCTATTCTACCATTCGTTATCTTGTTCCTTTCTTAGTGAACCTCTCACATAGTTAAATAACAATGACTATCAGACTGCGTTCCTTGATCCCTTTTACCTCGATCTGAGACATACCCTGCGAGAAATGTATTACATCACTGATTTGTTACCTTTTACAGTTATAGTCTGGAAGTTCAGCAATTGAGAAGCATTGTTTTTTTTTTCCCTTTGTAACGATATCTATCCTTTTACAACAAAACTTAGTCGAAATGTACTTGCAATGTATTCTGTAATATCTAATAAAATACTTGAAAAGAGAAAAAAATCAGCCTGCAGTAGCAGGTTTTCTGCTTTCATGATAAACTCAGACTTGTGGGGTTAACTAATTGCTCCCCAGACACGAAAAAAATTGTGAATGAAAGTGAATGCCAAGTTTTCCACTGAAGCTAACTTAGGGTAAGTTTATATTTTTTACAGTGATATTAGTTTTAGTTGATTTTTGGTGGCCACACAGACAGCAGTCATTTCTGTACATGGTATGTGGACAGACCAATCTGGGTGTTCATTCTAACTCAGCTGAAGTAGTCAAATATGTTGGTTAATTAAAAAAAAACTATCAGCCAGGCAGTTGTAAATGTCAATAATTCATATTCCATGTATCTGTCAGCTCAAGTGGCCAGCTTAGACCAAACTTGGGCAATTCATTAAAACAAGTTAAGCAGACAATTGTAAACATACCCTTGCTCCTATATATACCGATATTGAGCAACTAGGGCACACATAAACAGACCGGAGTATCAAGGCAGATCAGGATTTTGTAAAGGAACATTCATCCGTGTATAAAGACTTAAATTGGCCATAGTTTATCTCCGGTACAGGGACACCAGCCCACTTTCAATTGGATAAGCTGAAACAGAGAGAGAGGCAAGCCCAAGTTCCAATCTAGATTGAGCAGCCACATCACTCATGGACGCTGATAAACAGCAGTCAAAGCATATCATCGAGCCAGACGTATTAGGTCGGCAACATATGGCCCTCAGTTCAAGCTCCACTGGCTGTTTTCTGGGTGTCTGTCAGTGTCCGTCAGTATTTAGTGCTTACACAGACATAGGTTTGTCCCAATACAGGAGTCTGCCCCCCCAACATATCTTGTCAGTGGGTGTAGCCTGTTTTTTAACTGATTGACAACGTTTGTCAGTTTTTTAAGTGAGTGTGGGGTGGAGGTATTATATATATTTTGGAGGGGGTTTATCCACAGGTTGTTTTTCTTTGAAGTCCTTAAAGCGGAGTTTCACCCAGAAATTTTTTTATTTGTTTTAAGAAGTTTTTATTGGTTTTCCCAAAGAACATGGTAAAACAAAGGGTGTATTACAAGCAATACATAGAGATAGCTGTAGCACGGAAATATGTAACAATTCAACCATTAAAGCATTAGGCACATTCTGTTATATAGTACAACACCGTAAGAGTAGCCGTTTGAAAACGAACATTTGACATGGCATAGTAATACGCGTAGGTATTCCATTTTTACCATTTTACGTGTTGAGTGTAAGGTTGAAGACGTGTTCCCTCCCTCCCCCCCCCCAGACACCCCATCTGGGATCAAACTGTGTCGAGGGAGAGGGGAGGCAACACGCTCCGCTCCTATATTAAAAAGTTTTATAGTAGTCATACATGGGTTGTACCGGTGCAATGAAGAAAAGAGAAAAACACAAACAATATGTAACTGAGCAAGCTGGTATTAGCATTTAAAGTTGCCTCAACCTATCTATTTATAAGAGGCTTCTTAGTTGGGTGTACTGGAACAGCCCGTATTGCTCTATGTATGTTATGTGCATGTTTGATAGCTTGGG
Organism: Glandirana rugosa; assembly: GCA_018402905.1. NCBI lineage: Eukaryota > Metazoa > Chordata > Amphibia > Anura > Ranidae > Glandirana > Glandirana rugosa. The sequence goes on from BLSH010172794.1 coordinate 508,186, forward strand.
GGTGTTAATGTTATTGTGTACCTCAGGAAAAGTAGGGGAGTATTTGTCATATTTCTTGATGGGGGTCAGAAATTTTTTTATACATCATTCAAGTCCTTTGCCTATATAGAGTTACCTTTGAAGGAAAAAAAATGTATACTCACCCTAAGTTGCTTGTTGCTACGTGGTCTCTGTAATCTGCCCCTATTAGGTCCTGGGCTCTTTTCCTCATTGCCTGCTTCCCCTGGCCTCCTGGGAGATGTGACTCATCATTTCCCAGGAGTCAGTGGGCTTGCCTGTACTGTAAAATCGTGTTATTTCCATTACATGATTTAAGGCGGACTGAGATCGAGGAGTGCATGATGGTTACCCACAATGCACTTCTTTCAGGAAGAGATGCCAGGTTATGTCTATTTAGTATTAAAAGAGTGGATTGTCACACTACTTTGGTTATGTGAAGTACCTGCTTTTTTGGGGGGACCATTTCCCCTACATTTTCATTTTAAGGTAAATCTTTCATAATATGCTAGTACATGATGCACATTATAGCATTAACTCTTAGGGGATTTTTTTTTTTCTTAGATTTTTTACCACGGCTTTAAGGTGTTACTTGTGCTTACCCATATTTTACTATGAAAGAGCTGAGACCGGCAATGGCCATTGTCTCACTATCACGTTCTAACACAGTTTGGTTATGCAGAAGCATAACTGTTACATGGTAACTGAATATCAATGAATGGTTCATTCACAAGTTATATATTAATGTTTCTGTGACCACAATTAAAGATCTAGTTAAAATATTGGTCTGATGCTGCAAATTTTGCCACAGTGATCCACTTGTGTTATGTTAAAATGGATGTTTCAGAACTTTTATATAGCATTGGATTGATAAGGGTCTTTGAATTACTTCTTCAATGTTGATTTTGCAATTTGATACTACTCAGCCCACTGCTCTCCAAATTATGCGTTGCTTCTGATGTTTTACTTGCCAATTTTTAGCTTTTTGCATGAATAAATATAATTTTGGAATAACTACTATTTCATGTATACCACTGACAAAAAAAATAAAGTTTCAACTGAGGTGTTGTGATCAACATGATAGGAGCTAGGCAAAGGCAATAAAAAGGTAAAGTCAGAATGTAAGTTAAAAAAGTAATATTAGTTTACTGTTGTTATTGGCCAATAAAAATGAGCAAACCGAACTGGAAGTTCACAGAAGAATTGAAGACAACTGTGAAACCCGAACATACTGTAGCAGTGCACCTCATTGGTGTCTATAGGGGCTGAGTTGTGTAATTTCTTTCTGGTCTTTTTTCAAGGCCAATTTTTGAGCTTTGGGATAAAAAGTGCATGGTGAGCTGGGTACTGTCATGGGGTACATGTACCAATGCAAAACAATTATCCTAAAAATACCATTCAGCAGTATAAGGAATACCCAATTCCTTATATTAAAATCTTTGGCGCATACCTTGAAGTGTATATGAAGTGGTACAGCTGTATAATGTTCTAAAGCAAAAATTACATTTACAAAGAAAAAAAATAATACATTGATGTTAAATGACATTTTCAAGCTACTTCATTTTGTTTGTAAACAAATTAGCTGGGGATTCCACTCAAAATCTAAATCAGATCCTTATCCTAGATGTGGGTCTGGTATGTATTGTGAGGGGGACCCAATGAAAAAAGAAACTGGGTGGGGTCCCCCCTAAAAATCCATATCAGACCTTAACCTTGATGAGGATCTAGTATGTTTTTTAGAGGGTACCCCACACAAAAATGCCCCCCAAAAAAGTCCATACCAGACTCTTATCCAAGCATGCAGCCTGGCTGGCTAGGAGAGGGAGAGGCAGTGCGCATGCATCCCATTATGCTATACCATGCCAGGCCACTTGCACTCAATGTACATTGTCAGAGGGACCATCCTGGTGAAGCACCCTGTTCCCATGTTTATGAAGAAAAATATCTCCTCCCCACATCCCTGACCTGGGGGTCTGAGGTGGGGAACTATTGAATATTGGGGCCCCCAGATATCCCCCTCCATATGCATAAGTAAGGTGTACAAAGTACCCTGGTTACTCGTTTACAAAAAGAGTAAAATATAAAAAATAAAAAAAACAACAAAAAAACACAGAATACTGTGACAAAGTCCTTTATTTAAAAAAAAAAAGAAAACATGCCCCATGATTTAAATCCATAGTCAATCAT
>BLSH010172794.1:676091-686504 GCA_018402905.1 Glandirana rugosa
GGTTGATAAGCTACAAATTTATCTATAACCTGACGGGTTCTTTATATTGGAAAAAAGTCGTTAAGTGTCGAAATCTCCCAGCAGAAAAGGGGTGGGGCTGGGAGCTCCACTTACGCTCCAACCCCGCCCAATGCTGTCTGTATGCTTGGGAGGTAGGTTTGGGTAATTCCCAGCCAGCAGAGAGGAGGCGGGCCGGGAGATCCTCTGACGCTCCGACCCCACCCCTTGCAGACTGCATAGTGAGGCGGGAGCGGCTGTAGCAAGAACAGAGCTCGGAGTGGGACCCCGCCCCCTAGACTTCTAAAAGTGCATGGTGAGCCCGGCTGGCCAGGTATGTCCCCCCATAGACTGCCTGACTGCTCTCCTAAACCCGTAGCTGTTGTTCAGCTCTAAAGCTGTGAATTGCTGAAAAAAGGTTATATTTCTTGGGCAGTCCAATATCTATTTAAACATCGAATAGTTGGAGTTAGTCTATCCCCATCCCAAGTAACTGAATAGAAACAAGAAAAAAAAAACCCTGAATGGGACTTTTACCGGGAAGACCAACTCAACAAGAAAAAGAGGATGTACATGCATAAAACGTAATCATCATTTATTGATACAGCCACTGCGCTGAACCCTGGGTCCAGCGCAGTGGCAGCATCCAGGGCGGCTGTTGAGACACAATCTATCGATTGCCTGTATGTCTTACGGATCATCGTCCTCCTTTTTATGCACTGGATTTTCGCTTATTCCACTGTTCAAGTACACTATTTGTATATATTCCACTGGCTCAGTCCCTGCTCTACCTCCATCATCCCGATACTTTGCTAGCCACTGCTTTGCAACCGGCTTCGATCGGTCATATATTGTTTTTTTGATCCAGGAAATATCCCTATCCAGGTTGATGTCTCTTGATCTCTTCATCAAATACACTAAGTATCCTGTTATTTTGGATGATTGTGTTGTTTTTAAATATTGACCACTTACCCCTGAGGAAGATATCTTCTAGTAAACATCGAAGCGCGTTGGGTCTTTGTCTGCCCGCTCTCGTGTGGCAGATCAGTGGTCCTTTTTATCTTTGTCCTTATCGTATATTGTCTCATGATTGTACAGGGGACACTGTCGTTGTGTTCTCATGATACAATGCACATGTGTCCAATCTCAGCTTGATCACTGTGTTTGTATGATTATTTTCAACTGTACCAATAAATGATGATTATATTTTATGCATGTACATCCTCTTTTTCTTGTTGAGTTGGTCTTCCTGGTTAAAGTCCCATTCAGGGTTTTTTTTTCTTCTTGTTTCTAGTGAATTGCTGAAAAGGTGTCTGACCATCCTCTGTAGCAAGTGTGCAGTCTCTGGTCATCCCCTGTAGTATGTGCGCAGTCTCTGGCCATCTCCTGTAGTACATGCGCAGTCTCTGGTCATCACCTGTAGCATGTCTGCAGTCTCTGGTCACCTCCTGTAGTATGTGTGCAGTCTCTGGTCATCCCCTGTAGTATGTGTGCAGTCTCTGGTCATCCCCTGTAGTATGTGTGCAGTCTCTGGTCATCCCCTGTAGCATGTCTGCAGTCTCTGGTCATCCTCTGTAGTATGTGCACAGTCTCTGGTCATCTGTAGTATGTGCGCAGTCTCTGGTCCTCCCCTGTAGCATGTGACCAGTCTCTGGTCATCCCCTGTAGTATGTGCGCAGTCTCTGGTTATCCCCTGTAGCATGTGCGCAGTCTCAGGTCACCCCCTGTAGTATGTGCGCAGTCTCTGGTCATCCCCTGTACCATGTGCGCAGTCTCTGGTCATCCCCTTTAGTATGTGCGCAGTCTCTGGTCATCCCCTGTAGTAGGTGCACAGTCTCTGGTCATCCCCTGTAGTATGTGTCAAGTCTCTGGTCATCCCCTGTAGTATGTGTGCAGTCTCTGGTCATCCCCTGTAGTATGTGCGCAGTCTCTGGTCATCCCCTGTAGTATGTGCGCAGTCTCTGGTCATCTCCTGTAGCATGTGTGCAGTCTCTCACCCTCTCCTGTAGTATGTGTATTGATGTGCTGCTTTACTTGCTCAAATATTTGGGATTGCTCCACTGCTCAGTGAGTGGTAATGATGTGCAGTAACCTATGTCAATCAGTGAACTATAGTGATCTACTGTAATCTCTAGCAACCAGTCAGTTAGCAGTAATGACGTGCAGTAACCTCTAGCAGCCAATCAGTGAGCATTAATGTTGTGCTGCAACCTCTAGCAACTAATGAGTGGTAATGATGTGCTGTAATCTATAGCAACCAATCAGTGAGCAGTAATAATGTGCAGTAACCTCTAGCAACCAGTCAGTGAGTGGTAATGTTAGGCTGTAACCTCAGGCAACCAATTGCAATTGCTGCGTGATCTGCTGCAGAAAACTGATTTCAAGTCTACTGGCTATTTTTTGAATGTCTCAGAATGGGTAAGGGGGGCCCCAAATGTTTGCCCGGGGTCCAATCAATATTAAAGACGGCCCTGCTCCCAAACTCAAATTCACTATTGCTCCCAGGTCACAGATAACGCCCAAATCCTTACTCTGCTCAAGACCTGGAGAAGTGCAAATAGAAATAATGTTAAGAGCTGATCCCCTAAATTGTTCTAACACTGAAATAACTTAAAAAGTCTGAGAGGAGATAGATTCCCTGTCTCTTTACATTTAGGTGCTCAGCACAGCTGAGCACAACTGAGCATGCTCAGACACAAAACAACTCAGTTTTTAACTCCCATGGAGTAATTCCATGAGTAAATAGTAAATACCAAAATGAGAGCTGTTTTACACAGCTTTTTTTAGGAGAGAAGATGAGTCATGTTGCCCAATGCAATTTTCAGCCATTGATTCTAATGGTACAATTGTGATTTCCCCCCAAAAAATACATTTCATCTCAACATGAAAAGGATCTTTCTCTCAAAGAAATTGTCCTTGCAACAATGTTGCAATTTTAATAATCTATGTTTTTAAGAATGTTAGATAATGTTAGTAATCGTTTCATGTTTTGGTAAAATATTTTTTCTCACATTCACTTGTTCATATCGATCTCACAAAAATATTTCCCCAAACTCACACAGTTGCCTTTACAAACCACAAACAATGCCATTGCTTATGGAAATTTAATATTAGTCCCATTTTTTTTTTCCAAATGATCCTTATTTGACCCCAAAAAATGTGATATGTGTACCAACATCAGAAATAAAAATGTCATTACCAAAAATCAGAGATAACATTACTATTCTACGTTCACGCAGCAAGAACCACCAAATATCACAGAATAAATCAAGAATAATTCCTGACTAATGTCATTCCTATATATTCCTAGAAATGCAGTATCTGTGTATTTATGTGTAGAAGGACTTGACATACAGTAGCCCCATGGTTTAAAAGGTAGCAATTCTGCTTACCATTGCAGACGTCATGAGTTTGATTCCCAAGCATGTCACTTCTTCATGTAGAGATGTTGTTTGTCCTCTCTATGTTGTTAAACATAACTCCTTTCTCAGGGCCTTACTTAAACAATGTCTAAATGTAGTATTTATGTGTAGGAGGGTTCCACCACCATTGCAAATCTTGGCAGATAAACTAGCTAGGCAAAAGTATTGTGAACTTTACTTTAACTTTAATGGCAGCCCTGTCTTAGTCCGTAGGGTTTAATATTGATTTGGTCCACCCTTTGCAGCTATAACAGATTCAACTCTTCTGGGAAGGCTGTCCATAAGGTTTAGGAGTGTGTCTATGGGAGTGTTTGGCCATTCTTCCAGAAGTGCATTTGTGAGGTCAGGCACTGATGTTGGATGAGAAGGCCTGGCTCGCAGTCTCTGCTCTAATTCAGCCAAAAGGTGTCCTATCTGGTTGAAGTCAGGACAAGTTCCTCCACCCCAAACTTACTTGCAAGGTCTTTATGGACCTTGCTTTGTGCACCGGTCCAAAATAATTTGGTGGAGGGGGATTATGATGTGGAGTTGTTTTTCAGGGGTTGGGCTTGGCCCCTTAGTTCCAGTGAAGGGAACTCATCAGCAAGACATTTTGGGCAATTTCATGCTCCCAACTTTGTGGGATGGCCCCTTCCTGTTTCAACATGACTGCGCACAAGTGCACAAAGCAAGGTCCATAAAGACATGGATGAGGGAGGTTGGGGTGGAGGAACTTGACTGGCCTGCACAGAGTCCTGACCTTAACCCAACAGAACACCTTTTGGCTGAATTAGAGCCGAGATTGCAAGCCAGGCCTTCTCATCCAACATCAGTGCTTGACCTCACAAATGCACTCCTGGAAGAATGGCCAGACATTCCCATAGACGCACTCCTAAACCTTATGGACAGCCTTCCCAGAAGAGTTGAAGCTGTTGTAGCTGCAAAGGGTGGGCCAAATCAAAGTTGAACCCTATGGCCTAAGACTGGACTGCCATTAAAGTTCATGTGTGTGTAAAGGCAGGCGTCCCAATACTATGGTTCGCATATAGCAGTGTGAACTGCCTGTGAGTTGGGTGCGATTCACAGGGTTCCTGCATCACACCTGGCTCGCAGGCAGTTCACACTGCCATATGCAAACTGCTGGTAATGTCAATATAGCAAGCTAATGTCACCCCGAAATCAGTTTGTAGATCGCACTGCAAACTCCGACAGGAATCGGATCGCATGGCTGTGAACACTCATGTGATCCAATTCTGTGTGAGTTTGGTCCGGCTGTGATGCGATTTCAGCTATACTATCTGTATGGCTGAAATCGCATTGCACAGGGATCGCATGTGATTTTCACTGCAGTGTGGTGCGAGTCACATGCGATCTCAGACAACTCTGCAGTGTGAACCAGCCCAGCCTCGGTTCACACTGGCGCACTGTGCGATATTGGATGTGATTTGCACCGCACTGCAGTGCAAATCACATGCGATATCTGTGTGATGTGATTTCAGCCATACAGATAGTATGGCTGAAATTTCATCACAGTCGGGCTAAAATAGCACAGGACCATTTTTTTGCATCGGCACCAAAATTGGATTGCATGGGTGTTCACACTTATGCGATCTGATTCATGTCCGAACTGTCAATTCGCACTTCAATATGCAAGCTGAAATGGGGGTCTCGTTAACTTTGCATTGACATTCCCCTCAGTTCGCATATAGCAGTGTGAACTGCCATGCGAGTCGAGTGCAATGCGGGAACCTGCAGTGGATTCGCAGGGTTCCCGCATCACACTTGTGTGAACCGGCACTGATGAGTCATCCTCTCATTTATATTTGCATAATCCTTACATATATACATTAGCAGAACAAATGCAGGAAGTGTAATGTGGCTCTAAACAGGAAGTGATGAGTGCACATGGGCTGGACGCAAATGTGTGATGACTCCAAATAAACAAATCAATGAACCCCACCCACAACAAATATAGGTATCACATCCTCCCCCACATTGATCAAAAATGTAATTTCAGCTTGCTTGCGGCTATAATGTATCGCCGGATCCCGGAAATACAAAAAAAAAGGCATGGGCCCCCCTCCAATCCATATCAAGCCTTTTGGCTCAGGGATGGATTTTAAGGGGAAGCCCATGCCACATTTATTTACAAAATGGCAGAGTATCCCTGCCAAAAATGATATAGAGACCCCTATCTGAGCATGCAGACTGGAGGTCAGGATGGGGAGACAAGCCCCTCCTGGACCATACCAGGCTACATGCCCTCAACATGAGGAGGTGTGTGCTTTGGGGTGGGGGGCTCTGCCCCATATCCATTCACATAGGGGGGGTCGGGATCTGGGGACCCCCTTATTAAAGGGAGATTTCAGATTCTGATAAGCCACCCACCTGCAGACCCCGACAACTACCGGCCAGGGCTGTGTGGATGAGGCCCTTCTCCTCATCAACATGCGGACCCCAAAGCACCCTCCCCATGTTGAGGGCATGTGGCCTGGTATGGTTCGGAGGGGGGGTGCTCGCTTGTCCTCACCACCTCCTGCCATGCCAGGGCTATGTGCTCAGATAAGAGTCTGTTTTGGATTTTGGGGGGACCCCAACTCCATTTTTTTTGGCACGGGGTTCCCCTTAAAATCTATACCAGACCTGAAGGGCCTGGTACGGACTTTGGGGGGACCCCTACGCAATTTTTTTTTACATTTTGGCCGGGGTTCCACTTAAAATCCACACCAGACCCAAAGGGCCTGGTATAGACTGGGGGGACCCCCAACACAATACTTTTTCAGTGATTGTTATCTATATTGCCAGGAACCGGCAATACATTACAGCCGCAAGCGATTTTAAATTACAATTTTTCCTTTACAAATATCATTTTGTGATGGCACTGTTCTAAACATCACACAGATGTGCCCTTTTACAGGCATACCAAGGGGACTCCCAGGCACGATATTTAACCACTTGCTTACTGGGCACTTAAACCCCCCTCCTGCCCAGAACAATTTTCAGTTTTCAGCGCTGTCATTCTTTGAATGAGAATTGTGTGGTCGTACGACGTTGTACCCAACCAAAATTGATATCCTTTTTTCCCACAAATAGAGCTTTCTTTTGATGGCATTTGATTACCTCTGCGGTTTTTTTTTTTTGGGCTATAAACAAAAAAAGAGCGATAATTTTGAAAAAAGAACTTTTTTTAACTTTTTGCTATAATAAATATCCAAAAAAACCCCAAAAAGCAAATGCATTCATCAGTTTAGGCCGATATGTATTCTTCTACATATTTTTGGTAAAAAAAATTAAAAATTGCAATAAGCGTATATTGATTGGGTTGCACAAAAGTTATAGCGCCTATAAACTATGGAAATTGTTTATGACCTTTTTATTATTATTTTTTTTTTTTTTGGTAATGGCGGCGATCTGTGATGTTTATCAGGACTGCGATATTGTGGCAGACATGGCGGACATTTTTGACACTTTTTTGGGACCAATGACATTTATACAGTGATCAGATCTAAAAATAGACACTGATTACTGTATAAATGTCATTGGCAGGGAAGGGGTTAACACTAAGGCGGCAAGCAAGGGGTTAAATGTGTTCCCTCACTGTGTTCTAACTGTGTGGGGGCGGGGCTGACAGGGACATAACAGATCTAACTGATCCCAATCTCAGGGATCAGTAGATCTGTCATGCCCCCCCTCACAGAGCAGGGAAGCACTGTGTTTACATCGTTACCATTCTGGCTCTCTGTGAGGGGATCGCAGTCTCAGCCAGCGGCTGCAAGAGCGTGCCTGGAGCGTGCAAAGGGGTGGACGGCAATTCAGATCCGCGCTGTAGCCGTCAATCGGCTATATCGTGGATCTGAAGTGGTTAAAGGAATATTTCATTTTTTTTTATTTAAAAACGTATTAAAGACTATCTATTGATACATATCCCCAGGGGCAGGACCCAGATCCTCATACACTTTTTAGGGCAATGAACTTGCATACAAGCTTGAAATGGAGGTGTCAGAAACTGGTGTGACCAGAAATGTGTGGACTGCACAGAAAATACCGGACACAAGCATAAATGAAATAAGAGGATTCATTATGAGACAAGTAACAGTGAACTAAAACCTGCAACCAAACAGCAAATGGTATAGCCAACCAAAAGGTTGTCTCTATATCATTTTTGGCAGGGATACCCTGCCATTTTGTAAATAAATTTGGCATGGGCTTCCCCTTAAAATCCATCCCTGAGCCAAAAGGCTTGATATGGATTGGAGGGGGGCCCATGCCTTTTTTTTGCATTTTGTATTTCCAGGATCCGGCAAGCCGCAAGCAAGCTGAAATTACATTTTTGATCAATGTGGGGGAGGATGTGATAGCTATATTTGTTGTGGGTGGGGTTCATTGATTTGTTTATTTTGAGTCACCGCACATTTGCTTCCAGCCCATGTGCACTCATCACTTTCTGTTTAGAGCCACATTACACTTCCTGCATTTGTTCTGCTAATGTATATATGTAAGGATTATGCAAATATAAATGAGAGGATGACTCATCAGTGTCGGTTCACACAAGTGTGATGCGGGAACCCTGCGAATCCACTGCGGGTTCCCGAATTGCACTCGACTCGCATGGCAGTTCACACTGCTATATGCGAACTGAGGGAAATGTCAATACAAAATTAACGAGACCCCCATTTCAGCTTGCATATTGAAGTGCGAATTGACAGTTCGGACATGAATCAGATCGCATAAGTGTGAACACCCATGCGATCCAATTTTGGCGATGAGCAGCCACAGCCAAAGAACGGGGAACCGCCAATGTAAACACGGCAGTTCCCCGCATAGGAGATCTACTGATCTCTGTCACTGGGATCAGTTAGATCTCTTTTGCCCAAGGTATCCCAGCCCCCTCACAGTTAGAACACGCAGAGGGAACACAGTTAACCCCTAGATCTCCCCCTGCAGGTTAACCACTTCACTGCCAATGACATTTATACAGTAATCAGTGGTCAAAAATGTCCGACATGTCCGCCCCAATATCGCAGTCCTGATAAAAATCGCAGATCGCCGCCATTACTAAAAAAAAAAAAAAAATTGTAAAAACGCCAGAAATTAATTCTCATGGTTCGTAAACGCAGCAAACTTTTGCGCAAACCAATAAACGCCGATTGCAATTTTTTTTAACCAAAAATATGAGCAAGACTATAAATGGGCCAAAACCGATGAATATATTTGTTTTTTTTATATTTTCTTTTGGATTTGTATTTTAGCAAAAAGTAAGAAATCTTGTTTTTTGCAAAATTGTCGCTCTTTTCTGTTTTATAGCGGTGATCAGAAATGGCGCAGAGGTGACCAAATACCACCAAAAGAAAGCTCTATTTGTGAGGAAAAAAGGACGCAAATATCGTTTGGGTACAACGTCGCACGACTGCGCAATTGTCAGTTAAAGCGACGGAGTGCCGAATTGCAAAAAGTGCTCTGGTCCTAACGTGGGAAATCCTTCCGGGGGTGAAGTGGTTAAATAAGGACATGTGTGTTCCAGTGCATTTTCTATGTGTTTTACAGTGTTCCAGTACAGTCCAGTGCAAGAAAATGCAGCATATTCTACTTTTTTTTCTGGAACTGAAACGCACTGGAACTGAAAGCACTGGTGTGAACTATGCAATTGAAAACCATATAACCTACACTTCATGTGTTTTTGATGCAGAAAAAAACAACACACTGGATTGCATGTGGTGTGAACTGGCCCTTAAACTGTATTTTTGAATTGTAATATTTACATTGTTGTTAAACTGTACTTTTTATATTATTTATATTGTCATGATTAACCTGCTCAATCAATCATTTAAGTGGAACACCACATTATTTTTAAATTTTGCTCTGTAAAGTGAAACTATAGAATCTGTCAGGTTTTTATTGTGTCGTCCACACTTCTTATCTTCTTGAAATGGTTACGGGCACAGGGAGTGAGAGGAAATCTCAACAGAGAAATAAGCAATAAAAATCTGACAGAGGTTATTTAGCTCTCCCCAATCTATTTATACTTTGAAAAAGTTTTCGTCCAGTATTGCTCTAAGTATCAAAGGTTTGAATTCACACTTTCTGTTTAAAAAAAAAAAAAGGTCTGAATTCACAAATTTCTGCTATAATAAAAGTTTGAAGACACCTTTGCATCAGTGGATTATTAGCAAACATAAGCATTAGCAGAAGCATCATTTTGAAAGTCCTATCCTCTTCAGGTGTGTGTGCTGTGGTACTACATGGTAAAATGGATGTTTTACTGCAAGTTACCACAACACACACCAATGCTCATAACATTATCTATGGTAAACTTTAACTCCAGTAGTGTCTAATTGCTTATACCCTTTAGTCAAAGTTTAAGCAGCGCCGCTACTACTGTGCATGCATAAGGTGCTAGTGCTTGTTCTATTTGTAAAATACACTTCTGAATCCTTAAAAACATACAATGCATCTGCAATCTTACAAATACTTATAAATGCTTATAAAATATAAAATATAAAATATAAAACCATGTACTTATATCGTTCAACTGGTTATAGGAAATATATCAGTCCTGGGGTGCTTTGGTCCTGCCAATTCCCTATTAGGGATTTATGGTTAAAAAACCAAATCATTCAAAGAAACAGTCATTAGATAAATTATTATGTATCCGACAATTAATCTTCTTATATCTCTGCTTTATGTTGTTAAATGCTCTCTTTGACTGGTTGCTTGTTAACACTTTACACCCCCTTCTGGGTCCCTCCTTACCAGATCTGTAGTTTTCAAAGCGCTGTCCTGCTCCTTTAGGGTGAGCCGGAAAACCACTCTGGACTTTGTTTCCTCTTTGCTTGGGATGCGTCTGTGATGGTTGACCAACCATCACAGACGCATCCCAAGCAAAGAGGAAACAAAGTCCAGAGTGGTTTTCCGGCTCACCCTAAAGGAGCAGGACAGCGCTTTGAAAACTACAGATCTGGTAAGGGGGGAAGACCCAGGGAGGAATGGTCTAGACATCAAAAGTTTCGCGACAGGA
>BLSH010172794.1:689573-706905 GCA_018402905.1 Glandirana rugosa
AATAAGCAAATTCATCTAGTGGAAAAAGACATCCGTAACAAACGTACTTTCAACTATATTGACCCTCTGTTCTAGCATGCTCACCTCAAGTCCCAAAACCTCCTCTTCCATTACAATGACCAGGGATGGAGATGTGCTTTGCACACCTCACTCAAAGTCCCAATCCTTTTTCCTTTATGGACAGTGATTATTGGGGAGCCTGTGCATAGTACTTGTATCATGTGCAGTGTATGTATTTATATATATTCATAAACTACGCAAACTGTTGGCGATATAGAAATCCTGTATAATAATAATACTAACACACATATATAAAGAGTGGTAGATGCCCCATATTATAAATAAAACTGGTGACTAATAATAATGCATCTTGTACAGAACGGCAGCATAGTGATCAATAGCAGTGTCAAAGCTGATTGTTCGAGCCTCTATGAATACAGTAGATTAGTTCAGTCCTGTGAGAAAGTACAGTAAGTAAATCCCCTAGAAAACATTAGATCATCATGCAAACAATGCCTACAGAAAAAGGTGATCTACTTAAACGAATAACACAGAAAATCAACCTAATAATCTAAATTAATGAAAACGCAGATTTGTCACGTGCAAAATGTATGTGCACCCCCACATTTAGCACAGCTTCAAATCCATGAATCAAGTGTTCCAAAATTATACATTTTTACTAATTAATCATTATATTAATACTGCTACGCAAGTACAAACCTACATTTACCACCACTTCAAATACTTGAAATTAGAAACAGGTGTTCCAAATTAGGTGCCAATGACTAGAACCTAATTAGGGAGTATGTAGGTGGAACCGATCCTAGTTAAACCTCAGATATCTGGTGTTCTCATTAATACTGCTGTGTGTAGTATCATCATGCAAAGATTGAAGGAGCTCATCAAGGCCATTCTCAAGAAAGTTGTCAGTGTCTATAAATAATAAGCAAGGGATTTAAAAAGATACCCCAATTATCTGAAATCAATCATTTAATCAAAAGGAATAATGAATTATAAGGAAATAAGTGGTGCAGGTCTCAAACAACTGTTCATTTATACAGGTCTGGCCTGCCCAGCAAATTTAGCCAAGAAGCTGACTGTTTATTGCTAGAAGTTTCCAAGAATCACAAAATTTAATCGCAGGATCAGCAGACTGAACCAATTTAATCTGCATGGGAGGTTTGTGCCAGGAAAAAAAGGGAATTCGACTTACCAGAAAATATAATTGGGATCGTAGACAGAACTTCACTTAAATAAATAATAGTCAATACACAAATCACTTAGTGGTGTGAATAGGCTGTGGCCTTTATAATAGGTATTACATTTATTTAATAATAATACTTTAATAACTTGTATTATGAATTTATACTATTCGATTACACACACACACATATATATATATATATGGTAAAATCACATCAATATAAAAAAGACACAACCAACACCTCATAAGCAATGGCTGAACCGCTGGCAACAAAAGTGAGAACACCCCTAAGTTAAAATGTCCAAATTGGACCCAAAGTGTCAATATTTTGTGTGGCCACCATTATTTTCCATCACTACCTTAACCCTCTTGGGCATGGAGTTCACCAGAGATTCACAGGTTGCCACTGGAGTCCTCTTCCACTCCTCCATGATGACATCAGAAAGCTGCTGGATGTTAGATACCTTAAGCTCCTACACCTTCCATTTGAGGATGCCCCACAGATGCTCAATAGGGCTTAGGTATGGAGACATGCTTGACCGGTCCATCACCTTTACCCTCATCTTCTTTAGCAAGGCAGTAGTCATCTTGGAGGTGTGTTTGGGGTCGTTATGTTGCAATACTGCCCTACGGCCCAGTCTCCTAAGGGAGGGAATCATGCTCTGCTTCAGTATGACACAGGACATGTTGGCATTCATGGTACGCTCAATTAACTGTAGCTCCCCAGTGCAGGAAGCACTCATGCAGCCCCAGACCATAACACTCCCACCACAATGCTTGACTGTAGGCAAGACACACTTGTCTTTGTACTCCTCACCTGGTTGACATGACGCACTCTTGACACCATCTGAACCAAACAAGTTTATCTTGGTCTCATCAGACCACAGGACATGGTTCTAGTAATCCATGTCCTTAGTCTGCTTGTCTTCAGCAAACTGTTTGTGGGCTTTCTTGTGCATCATCTTTAGAAGAGGCTTCCTTCTGGGACGACAGCCATGCAGATCAATTTGATGCAGTGTGTGACATATGGTCTGAGCACTGACAGGCTGACCCTCCCACCCCTTCAACCTCTGCAGCAATGCTCAACCTCTGCAGCGTCTATTTCCTAAAGACAACTTATGGATATAACGCTGAGCATGTGCACTCAGCTTCTTTGGTTGACCATGGCGAGGCCTGTTCTGAGTGGAGCCTGTCCTGTTAAACTGCTGTATGGTCTTGGTCACTGTGCTGCAGCTCATTTTCAGGGTCTTGGCAATCTTCTTATATATCTTTTTTCAGATCCTCAGAGAGTTCTTTGCCATGAGGTGCCATGTTGAACTTCCAGTGACCCTGCTCCCCATTCACACCTGAGACCTTGTAACACTAACGAGTCACATGACACCGGGGAGGGAAAATGGCTAATTGGGCTCAATTTGGACATTTTCACTTAGGGGTGTACTCACTTTTGTTGCCAGCAGTTTAGACATTATTGGCTGTGTGTTGAGTTATTTGGAGGGGACAGCAAATTTACACTGTTATTCAAACTGTACACTCACAACTTTACATTGTAGCAAAGTGTCATTTCTTTAGTGTTGTCACATGAAAAGATAGAATAAAATATTTACAAAAATGTGAGGGGTGTACTCACTTTTGTGAGATACTGTATGTATATATATATATATATATATATATTTTTTTTTTAAATAACTGGTATTTTAACCCCTAGTCTGTCATGATCCCATATGTGGTGGGGACATTTTATGCCCGTCCCCTCACTACTATGGGATCGTAGACAGAACTTAACTAAGAAATAATAGTCAATACACAAATCACTTAGTGGTGTGAATAGGTCATGCCCTTTATTATAGGTATTCCATTTATTTAATAATAATACTTTAATAACTTGTATTATGAATTTATACTATTTGATTACACAAATATATGTATATAATTTAATGAATAAAACACACGTACTTATAGCTCAGCTATTAGAGCTCGAGCTAATATAATATTTCATCACAAAAACAGCCCATACACCAGGCCCCACCTTTAATGGGAATGGCACACCCCCTTGGCAACAGCCTATTCATCACAAGACTGTAAGTCAAGATTACAAATATTTAACGCCACAAGTAGATGTTATAGGGTCTGTAAAAACCCGGTAACCCACCCTCAAGGTCAATGTAGCGAAAAGAGAAACCCGCTATCTGTGGCATAAATTTAGACAAAGTCCTATTAATACATTTGCGTATTTTTTTTCTTGAAAATTAAACTCAGAGCATACTAGCCATTGTAAATGAGGGATCACGTCTGAAAAAACAAAAGTAACATTAGGCAAAATAGAATGAAAACATTCAAAATCTAATTTAATATGAGCCATCAATGCTAAAGTATTGTAATATCCAATATCATTGCCAGATAAGTGTATAATGACAATATGTGGCGTAGGCCATTGTTCAAGCAAGACAGAACGTTGTGCAATTCAGTCCACTGCATCCCACACTTGCCAAACCAATGGACTTTGAACGTATCATCCAATAAACCTAGGTTGGATCCATTAATTCTAATTTCGGCCCTTTCCTTGGCCCAAAAAACGAAAGAATGGCCGACAGTCCAGATGTTGATTTTATCAAGAAGTATAAAATGAAAAATCAGGCTGGACATAGGACCTAAAACAATTAGAGTTCCATCTACCAATTGTTTTCATTGTATTGACATTCAACCCTAATGTCTCAGTGGCTGCCCCAATACAAAATGAGTGAGAAGAGTTATCCAATTTTAAACGCCTTCAGCATTTTTTTTAAAACTGACCTGAACTGATAAATCGTCACTGCCTTCCCATTTTCATGTGAAAGAAAATGCACAGAACCATTTGGTCTAATAGTTAAATATTTTCGAACCAAAGACACCACGCATAATTTGGGATCAAAGCACTGATGCAGGGTGATCCATCTACCCTTACCCAACGTGTCAGCTTTACTTCTAAGTAAAATATGAACAGCAGCAGCCTTCAACTGAACGTCATTAAACAGTAAACCAGAGGGCACCTCATGTTTACAAGGGAGCAATTCAGAAACTGTAAAGGCTCCAAAAAACAAGAGGTAAAAGGCTAACTTAAACATGAAAGCCTCATAAGGGGAGAAACATACATCACTGGCAATAGCACCAAGGGCAGTCAGTAAGTCCACCGAAATAGGCAACCTGGAATCTACCACAATATGTTGCTTGCAGTATCCTTTAAGAGCACACTTCACATCAAAATATTGCGTACAAGAACCACCTCCAGCAATTTGCTGAAAAAATGAAACTCCAGCCAAAGTTTTAACTATATAAGAGTAAGAACGAGCCATAAGAAAATTAAGAAAAGTTAAAACCAAAAACTACTGGTTGTCAAGAGGCCTCCAAGAAGGATCACCACAATGACCAAGCAGCATTGTATGAAGCCCACGTAGACGGAGCGACTGATTTCTTGATAGCAGTCAGAACCGGCTTCATACTAGATTCCACAAGTGTCGAGGGCAAGTCATTCCATCGACATCCGCATTTGGCACTGAAGTTCTGAAATCCGCCATCTGTGAACGTGATAAACGGTCTGCTATTATATTGTCACAACCCGGTACATATTTAGCTTTCAACCACATATTAAGCATCAAGCATTTAAAAACAATATGCCTCAAAATGGAAATAACAGGTAAGGATTTAGAGGACAAGCAATTAATTGTGAAAACACCTTTATTGTCTGAATGTAACAAAAACCTCTTATTCACAAAATTACTTCCCCAAAGTTCTAACGCAACCAATACCGGGAACAGTTGAACAGTTCCAAAAGAACAATATTAGAAGTCAAGCCACGTTCTGACCAAAGAGCAGGCCAGCGTTCAGCATACCAGTGCCCATTCCAGAATGCACGGTAACCGCATGACCCAGCTGCGTCCGTATAAAGATCCAACGCAGACGCTGCACAAAACTGAGGTTGCCACACAGAACAACCAAAATAGTGCATCAAAAATTTATGCAAAATTATTAAATCATCCTGGATGTCTTTGGTAATTCTGATGAAGTGGAACGGGGAAGCAACGCCTGAAATAGCCCTATAAAGCCTTTTAGAAAAACCTTGTCCCATTGGCATAATTCTTGATGCAAATGTTAATAACCCCAACAAAGATTGCAAACTTTCAATCTTACTTTTACCTTAGATAAAACCATGTCCAATCATTTCTGCAAACGCACAATTTTGTCTAAAGGTAAGTGAAATTCCATCGACACCGTGTCAATTTAAACCCTACAAATTCTAAACATGTTGTTGGAAAGACAGATTTTTCAGGAGCCGAACGATTACCAAAATCACAGCAAACAATCCTGAATTCAGTAAAAATATACAAACAATCCAAGGAATCAGCTTTACCAAAGAATAAAAAATAGTCCAGATAATGAATCAAATCTTCAGAGTTAATGCGACGGCTGACCACCCATTCAATGAACGAAGAACATAATTTGAAATAGTGACATCAAATGAAACACCCCATGGGCAAACATTTGTCAAAATAGAATTTATTTTGAAAATGAAAGCCCAACGAATTAAACGACAACGGGTGAATAGGTAACAGTCTAAAAGGCGATTTAATGTCAGCTTTGGCCAACAAATAGAAAGTGCCCAGCTTCCGTAACTTAACCAATGCGTTATCAAAAGAAGCGTACTGGATCGATTTCATCATTTAATGAAGAACCTTTTGGAAAAGATAGGTGGTGAATCAACAGAAAAGTATGTGGTTCTTTTTTTAGGGGTGATACCTAAGGGCGACACACTAAAATCGCAAAACAGAAGTACATCAAAAGGACAATTCTATCACTATGGATTTCTTTCAGAATTTTTTCATGAACCACATCCAAGTGAAGTGCAATAGAAGGTAGATTATTCAAAATCACACAACCCTTACCAGTAAAAGTAGGCAGGCAAAAACCATTTAAAAAACCCTCATGCAAAATGAGTGCCTTCTGCTGGTCTGGATAGCGAAGGAGCCATGGATACAAGTTTGGAAGAATCACCAGCGGTGTTGCTTTTCTGAAAATTCTCTTTTGAAGAGACGGGAGTATTGGAAGACCTTTTACTCAAACACTGCACTGCTGGGTGCGGGCAAGCACAAAAGTTGCACTCATGTTTACATCTACAAGAGTTGGGCCATTTACAATGCCCATCATTGAAGTGAAAACAAATACCCCATCTGTACGTGGTAGGGGTAAAAGGAGATCGCTTTTGCAATTGTTTTTGTGGCAGTAACAAATTGAGCCACAATCCAACATCTTTTACCCCCCATTTCACAGATTTATGAACTGCCAATTTTTGGCGAAATGACTCATCATAAGTCAACCATGCAAAGCCTTGGAAATTTTATATGCTCTCAGGATTATGTCTACATGCTGAAACAATCCACAGCACAATTCCGGACGTTTCTCGCCTAAAACACCTGCAAAAAGCCTGCAGCCAGTTGTTAAATGACCTAGGCACAGCTTTGCGTTTTTCATCTTCCAATTTATTACCATCTTTTCTATCATATTTAATAGCTGAAGGCAACAGCGTCAAAATACAGTATCTCACAAAAGTGAGTAACCCCTCACATTTATGTAAATATTTTATTATATCTTTTCATGTAACACCACTGAAGAAATTACACTTAGCTACAATGTAAAGTAGTGAGTGTACAGCTTGTATAACAGTGTAAATTTGATGTCCCCTCAAAATAACAACACACAGCCATTAATGTATATTCCGCTGGCAACAAAAGTGAGTACACCCCTAAGTGGAAAATCTCCAAATTGGGCCCAAAGTGTCAATATTTTGGAGAGCTGGAGAGAGAAAGCTTCCTACAGAAAAAACAACCAGTAAAGTATAATGGAATGGACATGGCCTTTATCTCAGGCTATCACGTGGAGTACATGAAAATAGAAAAAATAATAAATAAGTATTGGCCAATTTTACAAAAAGATCCCACATTAGAGAAAATCCTCACAAAGAAACCCTTCTTTATATATCGAAGGGCCCCGACTATACGTAATAGGATAGCAAAAAATGTTACCAAAACTCCCACATTTCTAAAGAGAGATGGTTTCTTTTGATGTGGAAAATGTATATCTTGTAGGACAACCAGTGACAAAAGGAAGGAGGAAGAATTCTCTGGAATCAATGGAAAAAAATATAACATCAAGAAGTTCATCACGTGTCATACAAAACATGTAACATATTTATTGACATGTTCATGTAATCTAAAATACTTAGGACGTACTACATGACCCTTATATAAAAGAATAAATAAACACGTCAATAACATTAAAAAGGGTTGCAAAAAACATAATTTTTCAAAACACTTCAGAGAGGTACACAATAGGAATCCTAAGGATTTAAAGTTCATTGGGATTGACAAAGTTACAGGTCACTGGAGGGAGAAGTGGTCTGAAAAAACAGATCTCAAATGAAACCTGGTGGATACACCAGATTGACTCTCTCTTTCCGGCAGGCCTAAATATTCACATTGACATAAACTGTTATCTTAGTAATTTTTGATTTGGTGCCTATTGCATTCATTTTGATGTAATTTTGATTTCCTTTTTTATAATATATATATTTTTATTTAATTTATTGGTTATATTTTTTATTTTTTACATTTATTTATTTTATTATTTTTTATTTATTTTTTCATTTTTATTTCCGTTTTTTATTTTTCATTTTTTAATATGTTTTATATTTTTTTTCTTTTTTGTTTTTGCCCCCCTTTCTTACAATTTTATTAAATATATGTATTTTCTAAAGGTTGAATACAAGATAACCGTCGAGGTGGTATTATCTATACTAATTTCATATAATTATTAACTAAAATCTGAGGAAGTTAGGGTAAACTATATTCAACATTACCTAAAAGCAACCACTAGAGAGAGTCCATTTCTAATTGTTCTTAAGTAAACGGTTTTAATAAATAATAAGCTGAAAGTGGGTAAACATGGTTTTAAAATAGGTTTCAATATGTTTTGTAAAAGATTGGATACCAAATATGTGGAGCAGATCAGCATTTACATTTTAAAGAGGTTCAAAAGAAATACTAGGTGGCAACCAATGAAAGAATGAGGTGGGGTATAAACGACACCAAAAAAAATGGTGGAGGTAGCTTCCTGAGGACATGACGTATCGCGAAATGCATTGAGGCTACCAATCCACTCTCATCGACATCACTTCCGCCAGCTCCGCCTATGTCTATTTCGGTAGCTGTGGTTCCGTTTGTGAGACCAGTGGAACGCATGCGAAGGAGAGTGAGGAGGGGGACACACAATTAGAAGGAACAAATCCGAAAAGCTCATATATTTCGTGGACTTTCCTTTTCATATCCTATAGACATAAAATTGATACTGATGGAGTAGAGACGCTGAGGAAATTGTTTTAGGACTTTGGAGGAATGTGTTGTGTTGGTGTACACAAAAGTTATGTTTGAATTATTATATTTGAAATGAATAGCACCAATATTTTTCAGTGTTAACAGGTATCACTATGTATGTTTCATTGGCGACGTCTCACCCTAGACCAGTACAAATTGTTTTTGGGCCTTACATTTAATATGGGGCTTACAAAGAATGAACTGCATGCCTTGTGGTCCACCCACCCTATACTGATTTATTCTGCTCATGTGCAGGACATGCTATGACATGATTATGCATTTCCTACATTTTAACCACCGCCCTATAGACAAAAGACGTCTACAGGGCGGTTGCTTAATTCTGGGAGGATGTACCATGATTTCCTCCCATGAACACGCTTCCCGCGTGCCCCCTGGGGGCCGCGCACACGGGAACATCCGTGACCGCCGGGTCCCCTGGGCATCATGGATGGCGGTGAATGGCCACTGTGAGCGGCCTTTTACCATGTGATCGCTCCGTCAAATGACGGAGCGATCACATGTAAACAAGCCGGCTTTTCTCTCCCCTCTCTGCACCGATTGGTGCATTGTGGGAGGAGAGGGGGAGAGAGGACATGCTGCAGCACTGTGGGCGATGTGTAGTGCCCACAGCGCTGCTAAGTGACAGGCTGCACCCCCACCATCCATCCACCCAACCATCCTCACCCCATCCATGCTCACCCACCCAGCCATCCTCACCCCATCCATGCTCACCCACCCAGCCATACTCACCCCATCCATGCTCACCCACCCATCTATCCATCCATGCTTAGCCACCCAGCCGTGCTCACTCACCCATCCTTGCTCACCCACCCAGCCATCCATCCATGCTCACCCACCCAGCCATCCATCCATGCTCACCCAGCCATCCATCCATACTCACCCACCCATCCGTGCTCACCCACCCATCTGTGCTCAGTCATCCCCATCCATACCCATCTGTGCTCAGTCATCCTCTTCCGTGCTCAGTCATCCCCATCCTTGCTCATCCATCCTCATTCATGCTCAGTCATCCCATCCGTGCTCATCCATCCCCATCCGTGCTCAGTCATCCCCATCCATGGCTCATTCATGCTCATCCATACATCAGTTCTCATCCATGACACATCCATGCCACTACACTGTCCATCCGAGCCACTACACTGTCCATCCGAGCCACTACAATGCCCATCCGTGCCACTACAGTGCCCATCCGTGCCACTACACTGCCTCACAATAGTGTAAACTGTAGTCAAATTAGATTTGAAATGTATGCCCCTAGAACACCTGACGGTGCTCCCTGCATGTTGGGCCTCTGTATGTGGCCCTGCTGTGTAAAAGTGTCACACATGTGATATCGCCATACTCGGGAGGAGTAGCAGAATATTTTGTGGGGTGTAATTTTTGCTAGGTACATGCTGTGTGTTAGAAATATTGTATAAATGGACAACTGTGTAAAAAAAAAAGTGTTTTCATTTTCTTTCCACAATATTCCAAAAACTTGTGGAAAAAATGACATGTTCAAAAGACTCATTATGTCTCCTAGAATATACGTTGGGGTGTTTGCTTTCCAAAATGGGGTCATTTTTTTGGGCGGTTCAATTGTCCTGGTGCTCCAGGACCTTCAAAAGTGCAAGGGGTAGTCAAGAAATTATATGTGTAATTTATGCTCCTAGAACGCCTGATGGTTCTCCCTGCATGTTGGGCCTCTGTATGTGGCCAGGCTGTGTAAAAGTCTCGCACATGTGGTATTGCCATACTCAGGAGGAGTAGTAGAATGTGTTTTGGGGTGTAATTTGTGGTATGCATATGCTGAGAAATAACCTGTTAACATATGACAATTTTGTGAAAAAAAAATCTTAATTTTGCAAAGAATTGTGGGAAAAAAATACAACTTCAAAAATTCACCATGCCTCTTACTAAATACCTTGGAATGTCTACTTTCCAAAAAGGGGTCATTTGGGGGGTATTTGTACTTTCCTGGCTTGTTAGGATCTCAATAAATGAGATAGGCCGTCAGTACATCAGGTGTGATCAATATTCAGTGATTGGCACCATAGCTTGTAGACTCCATAACCTACACAAAGCCCAAACAATATACACTAATTTTTTTTTCACCAAATATATCTAGTAGTATACATTTTGGGCAAAATTTATGAAGAAAATTTACTAATTTGCAAAATTTTATAACAGAAACAAAGAAAAATTCATTTTTTACAAAATTGTCGGTCTTTTTTAAATTATAGCGCAAAAAATAAAAAAGCCAGCGGTGATTAAATACCACCAAAAGAAAGCTCTATTTGTGTGAAAAAAAGGACGCAAATTTCATATGGGTACAGTGTTGCATGACTGAGTAATTGTCATTCAAAATGTGAGAGCACTGAAAGCTGAACATTGGTTTGGTTGTTATGGGGGTTTAAGTGCCCAGTGGTCAAGTGATCAATGATAACTCGCAGTGCCCTCCCTAAGATCATCCCAGCCACGATAAATTGTATAAAATATGCCCCCTAATAAATTATTTTTCCAAGCAATTGCTGAAGTGTACGTCCCACACCAAAATATTTGTGTGGACGCATCCCTTATCCACTTTACTTGTCGGCTGTACTTCAAACAGTATAGTAGTAGTAAGAGGGCCAGGTACTGAATAAACTTTGTGATAGAGCCACTGCATATGTGCATGCCTTTTGCATGTATGAAGGCAAAGACTCCCAGCTCCACAAATCAATACCCCTTTAAGTTGGGACTTAAAAGGCAATTGCAACGATATTTCATTAAAAAATACAAATTTATTAGGATAACCTTTACATTGATCAATAAAATACAAAATACATGGGATCAGAACAGAGGTCCAATCCTAGTTTCTAATTCAATACAAAGTTTGACAATTGTGCATTATGTATAGGTGATATCACCCGGCCCAGGACGGTCCCATCGTTTGCAAGAGTGACTAATCCTGGGGCAGGGTTATTTTCCAACGCGTTTCAGAATATAACTAACAATTCCTTCTTCAGGGAAAGATACCGCCATCTACAAGATAAACAAATACAAACTAATACCTTGTATACACATACATTGAAGTAGCGGTGCAGATCCATTTTCCGTCCATTGGTTCCCATTGTGTCCAGCACAAGAAAGGCCCTTGTGGCTTGGCTAGGTGCCGCCCTGGGGCCTGGTTAGACAGCGCCCTATGAAAGGGAAACTTTGTTTCCCTCCACTAGATGGCGATGTCTCTTCTTGTGCTGTCGGTTATAGTCCATGGCCTTCTGTCTACCTTCCTCCTGAACGTACGTTCGGGAGGTCGGAAATGATGGAGTATGCGATGACGCACTTCCCGTCGTGGGGCGGCGCATGCACGGCTTATAAGGACTCCAGGGATGGTAGCAGGCGCCATTTCCTTACCTTCGGTTGACACGACCGTAGGTCTCGAACGGTTCGGAGACCTCGTGGAAAAGAGCGGATGATTGGAGGAGGTTTTTCCTCCTTTGGGACGGTTTCACCTTGAGGTGGTTACCTCCTCCCTTCACGCTCATCTGAGGTCTTGGTACCGGACCCATGTGTGCAGTTTTTCTATAAGAGGGTAAGTCAATTTTGGAAGCTAATATGGAAACATTTGAATTGGAGCTTGTTATTGTTCCCCTTTTCTAAAAAATTCCCTTTGTCTTAAAATTCTCCTTATCTATCTAGAAACCTACGGCATGTAATTTATGCACCGGTTGTTGGCATTTTTGCCTACCATCCTGACACAATGGGAAATATATCATGGGCGGAACGGTGTGTGCCTGTGAAACTGCACCTGAGAAAGTAAATGATTGTGCTGCTCTGTAAGTGGGACAATCTATACTAAAGGTTTATGTATGAGCTACTTCAATGTATGTGTATACAAGGTATTAGTTTGTATATTTGTTTATCTTGTAGATGGCGGTATCTCTCCCTGAAGAAGGAATTTTCACAGTTATATTCTGAAACGCGTTGGAAAATAACCCTGCCCCAGGATTGGTCACTCTTGCAAACCATGGGACCGTCCCGGGCCGGGTGATATCACCTATACATAATGCACAATTGTCAAACTTTGTATTGAATTAGAAACTACGATTGAACCTCTGTTCTGATCCCATGTATTTTGTATTTTATTGATCAATGTCAACATTTGTAAAGGTTATCCTAATAAATATGTATTTTTTAATGAAATATCGTTGCAATTGCCTTTAAAGTCCCAACTTAAAGGGGTATTGATTTGTGATGTTTAACAAAGGGATGATGGCAA
The DNA here is from genome assembly GCA_018402905.1 of Glandirana rugosa. Classification (NCBI taxonomy): domain Eukaryota; kingdom Metazoa; phylum Chordata; class Amphibia; order Anura; family Ranidae; genus Glandirana; species Glandirana rugosa. The sequence continues at coordinate 702,439 of BLSH010172794.1, forward strand.
TGCACATCCCAGTTTGTGGAGGTACCTTTATCTATATATAAAGACTCCCAGCTCCTGCCGAGTGCCCTACATATATCATAACCAGTGGAAAAAATGTCTGGGACCTTGCATACCCCCTGTTCAAAAAAGGATATAATTTATATGTAGACAATTACTACACCAGCTTGCCCCTTTTTCGTCACCTGTACCATGAAAAAACCCTGGCCTGCGGTACCATCAGAAAAATCAGGAAGGGCTTCCCACAAAATGTATTAACAAAAAGGCTACAAAGCGGGGAATCCGCAACTATGAGGAAGTGTTGGGAAAAGAAAGATGTTCACGTATTGTCTACCATCCACAATGATACCTTGGCGGAGATTCAAAGAAGACGCGGCCCCATTGTCCACGATTATAATCAGTTCATGGGGGGGGGGGGGTGGATTTAAATGACCAGATATTACAACCATATTTATTAACCCAAAAGTCCCATTGCTGGTATAAAAAAGTTGCATTTCATCTCTTTCAGATGGTCATGTTTAATTTGTATGTCTGCTATCAAAAAATCAACCGAAAACCAACCCATCATCTACCTCAAATATATTGAAGACATTGTCACTACCCTGATTTACCAACAAGGATCTGCCTCAGGAAGCACTCGCTCTGATAGTGTGAGTTGACTTCACGAACAACATTTTCCCTATAACATTCCCCCCACAGAATCAGGAAGATGACACCAAAAGAAATGTGTATGCAACAGAGGAAGAATTAGAAGAAATACCAGTTATTATTGTCCCCAATTTCCCTCCCAACCTGGCCTATGCATCGGAGATTGCTTTAGAAGTTATCACACATCCATAAGATATTGGTTCCCCTTATTTTTAACAGACTGCAATTTCCCCAGATTATTTGCTTGCTACCGCGTTTTTATCTTCCACGTTAACTGACCCTGGCCTGTTTACCGACGGTGCCTTTGCCCTGGTCTTTTCTGCTGCCTGGACCAATACTTTGGGTGTGCTAACCATATCGCTGCCAGTAATGTCCCAGGACTTTATGGACCATGTTTCTTCCTGCTGCCTGGACCAATACTTTGGTTGTGTTGACCATATCTCTGCCTGCTGCCTCTACTGACTATTGACAGTATTTCGGCCTGGACGATTCCCTTTGCTGCTGCTGACCACATCTCTGCCTGCAACTTAGACCAATGCTTTGGCTGTGCTGACAGAATCTCTGCCTGTACTAACTATGGACAGTATTCCTGCCTGCTGCCTGGACGATTGCTTTTGCTGTCGCTGACACAGGTGGTATAGCCATACTCAGGAGGAGTAGCATAATGTATTTTAGGGTGTAATTGTAAGTATGCATATGCTGTGTGTGAGAAACTTGTTAATATGTCAATGTTGTGTAAAAATAAAATAAAAATTATTCATTTTCCAAAGAATTGTGGGAAAAAATGACAACTTTAAAAAACTCACCATGCCTCTTACTAAATACCTTGGACTGTCTACTTTCCACAAAGGGGTCATTTTGGGGTTATTTGTACTGTTCTGGCTTGTTAGTGTCTCAAGTACTTGAGCTGTGAATTTTCAATGATTTCCACCATAGCTTGTAGACTCCAAAACGTTCACACAGACTAAATATACACTAATTTGGGCTATTTATACCAAAGATATGTAGCAGTATAAATTGTGTCCCAAATTTATGAAGAAAAATTACTTTTATCGCAAAAAAAACAAAAAAACCCAGCAGTGATTAAATACAACCAACTGGGCCATGCAATAAGCCTTCTGTCAGAATTGGCTGTGTAAGTTTAACTTATTAAGGTCTTCCCTGTCTGTTCTCTTCTCCTTTATCGTCCTGTTTTGAACATGGCTCTCCTAAACCAATTAATTGCGTGTACCTTTTATTTCCTTTCTTTTGTCGCTTCCTTCTTTTTATTTCTCAATTTACCCATTTTTATTTCTTGATATGTTACTCTGTTGTATGTGCGGATTTTCTGTAAATGCACGGAGATCTAAAATTGGTGAGCGGTCTCTTTAATTTTTAAGTTACAATGCTTTCCCTTCCCCACTTGATTATGATTCACAAAAGGTGTTGCAAGCGCCCTGAAAAGTGAAAGGAGGCTGGGTCACTAAGGTGTATTTATATACGTCCCAGCTAGTGGGCACTCATGTTCTAACAAAGCTGGGTGATCCCAGCGAAACGAGTCAACGCTTTGCCTTTTGCGTCTGACGCTTGCCCTTCACGCCTGCACACCTCCACCCATGCCTGGATGACATGGTGCGGTTGCACCTGTTCAATCGGTGGAAATCTGTGAATGGGATCCAATGACTCCACAGTGAATCCCCATTGCCCAGGATGGCCAGCCCAGTTCAGTATAAGTGCTCTCACACATTCCTGGATTGAAACTAGGACTATCTGCGGGTAAACACATTACCAACAAGAGCTAAACTGACATAAGGAGCATTTGAGGGCTGTGAGGAGTTGACACCCACTACTTTTACAGCAGACTTTTCCAGGCTTGGATCCCTACAGTGGTGGAAGATATACAGACACCCAGACACGTAACTATACACATGTGTACACCTGCATGTGTTGTGACTGTGAAAATTAGTCTGTTTTCTATCTGCTAAGGTCTGCTATATGCTGGTGTCTCTGCACTGACCTGCAGCATCATCCATCCCTTTTGTGCATAGCACAAGCTTCATTGCTTTCTGCAGATTATTGCTCTCAAATCCTGCTTTGTAGTGTGTCTGTGCAATGGTATCCTGCTTGATCCTGGTTTGCTCATTAACACCTGGTGTCTGATCTCTGCTCTGGCTGTAGTGGGTTGGAAAGCAACACATCCCATTGACTTTTTGGTGCTATACATTTCAGCAACCATAATAAATGCATTATCTCAGTGGTACTTCAGAGCTGCGGGACCATTTGTTTACCGCAGAGTTATGCTTATATTAGTCCCATTACCAGCCCAGTTACCGGAGTTTAAGGAATAGGTGCAACTCCCTAAGTCCATTATATATCCGCAATACTGTCTTGGAGATGTGTGTGTATGGATGTGTCTAAACACTTTTATTGAACAGACAATGTTGCCTTCTTAGAAGGTGGAGGTGGCTGCTTTTTTGTAATTTTTTTTTCTTCATTTTTTAACCGCAATAAACTTTTAATAATTAGCTAGATTTATTGTTCTCTTTATTTTGTGTACTAAATCCCTGTGGCTCTATAAGTGGTGCTTTCAGCAATACTTTTTTTTTTTTGTGTGTGGTTCTCTTTTTTGTATGCTGATCCCTTACCACTGAGCCCCACTTTGTATTTCATAGTGAGTGGATGAGTACTTTGATTCAGTGTATCCTCACCTAAATTATTTATATCCCAGTTAGTTCTATGTACTAAGTATTAGGGGGGCCTGGGGGGGAAGCTGCGCACAGAAGGTTTTCTACCTTCAGCCTTTACAACCACTTCAAAATGTGCATTTTGAAATTGGATTAAATATATCCTTTTTAGTGAACCCTCTGTTTATGTTTAGCGCCTGTAGTGCACCTCCCTCCTGTCCGATATAGGTATAATTCACGCATGGCCACTTATACCATGCCTTACGACTATAAGCTGATGGAAAAAGATTTCTTGTTTTATATTGGTTATTGTGTGTTAGTAATTTTGTCTATATTCAGTTCTGAAAAATCACCCGGAGGCAGCAGGATTCGACGAAACATATTGAAAACAAGGATTGCGGAACTCCCTATGTAATATACACAGTAACATCAGTGATTGTTACTGAACATTAAGTAATATTGGAGTTCTCCTACCTATAATATGGGTGTATCGCATCATGCCCTGTTTTTAAGATGGTTGTTCAATTTCTATTTTTTTTTTTTTATATCAGACTATTGCTGTGATCCATGGTGTGCTAATCAAGTTCTGTAGACTTTCTAACAACATATTTCCAGTAACAGGAGATGTGGTGCCCCCTAGTACAATTTATCTCATCCCCATTCCGCTTTTATTTTGACTTGAAGGGCTCATCCCCAGTATTCAGCATTGGGCTGCAGGTAGAAGGGTGCTTGGGGTCCCCCTCCTGAACCATAACCAGACCACATGCCCTCAAAATGGGGGGCCCACCCACCAAAGTATTTTGTCCCCATGTTGAAGAGACCAAAGGGGCCTGGTATGGATTGGGGGGCATGCTGTTTTTTCTAAATTTTTTTTTATTGCCGGAAATTTTATATTTACATTTAGCTGTCAACAGGGAATCCCACTGACAGCTAATGAGTCATCTGTTAAGGACGCACCGGCCGGCTTCCCGCCCCATCCTTAACAACCATCTATTCACTGGGTGTTAAGGATGCAGACAGCTCCTTAACAAAAATGCTACTGCTCCTAAACACCTGAATATACTTCTAAACAGTGCAAAAAGGCTTGCGTTCGGAAAAACGTGACAAATCTTCATATAAGTCCACAAATCCTCGTCATCGTAAAAACAATTCCTCGACA
>BLSH010172794.1:724592-739157 GCA_018402905.1 Glandirana rugosa
CGTACATAGGCCGATTTGGCTATCCCTCCAGTTCAGTTCCACATACAGTGCAGATTCCTCAAATGGTACAGAAAATACCGCAGCAGATACACTTTCCTGGTTTAACTTTCAGCTAATTTTTGGCAGGTCCTAGATGCAGACGTCTGTGCGACACGGTCTCCACATTTCTCGCTACCAACGATGAACTAGATACGCACTAAGCCAACGCAGCCGTTTTGATATTTAATTCACTATCCGTTAACACCAGGAAGGCTTAAAATTAGCCTGGAGTACTTTCCAGGCTTTCGAGACGCAGTATCCTAGGACGGGTAGCCACGATTTTTGATATCTACTTTCTTTTGTTGCTTTCTACCACTCACAACTTAAGCTATCCTGCAACACCATTAAAACATATCTGTCAGGGATACATTTTTGTCCTTGCAGGACCCCAGTAGGCCATCCATTTTCGCAGCACATCCCATGGAAGCCATTAAGGAAATTCAGAAGAGCAACCCGCCTACCACAGTTAGCAGACTTCCCATCACAGACCAGGTTCCTGGGGTATGTCAGATGCTCCTTAGGTCTCCTTTCAGGCGGCTACCTAGTTTGGTACTCAAAAGCGGCCATGTATCTGGCTATGGTTTCCTCAGACCAAGTGAGTTCACTTGTTCCGGGACAAGTTCCCACATTTTCTTGATTAACCAGTTGGTTAGGCACTCCCAATTATTTCCAGTTGCACTTAGAGACATGCAAGATGCAGCAAACAGGAACCGGTATGGACATCAGATTATTTAAGACTAACAACGCATGGTGCCCGGTCACAGTCTTGGACCAACTTATGGTGATGATCACGGACTAACCCAGGGTTAGTCCGTTATTGCTCTTCCCAAGTGCTCCACTTTCTACATTACAGTTCATGAAACATTGCCACACTCTGCTATCGAACCTTGGGTTAAATCCCAAAGCATATTCAGGACACTCATTCAGAATAGATGCTGCCTCCGCTGCCTGTCGTCAAGGAGTTCCACGTCATGTAAGTAAAAGTTAGGAAGGTAGAATTCATCATGTTTTTCTAGATACATCGGCACACCCCAAGTCACTTGCTTGTCCTCCCCTGTTACTTTCCTAATACGGCTTCTGGACACTCTGAGTACAAATACTATTTCCCTGGCCAGATGGTGTTTGCTCAAAGATGGCTACAGGGGGATGATGGGGATGCTGCCATAGTGTTGGAAGCTGTTTTTTTAGAGTCATTTGAGGCCTTAAAATGTCTACTCTATAGCAATACACAGGCAGACTATCATCGAATGCCTCGTACACATGGGGCAACGGTCGTACAACTGCACGTTCAGCTTTTGTCCAAAATCGGCTGTTGGCGGTTGTGTCTTGCGTACTGCCATGAGTCAAGTAGTTGTGCAACAAAGCTGAACGTAGTGACGTGTTACGAGCGTATAACGAGAAAGTTCAGGTGAATGTGATTTGTGAATTAGGAACACGTTACACGACCGAACACTTCCTGGATTCAGAGCATGAGTGTTTAGCACTTACAACTTTGTTGGACCAACTTCTGTACACACGAGTCAACAGTCGTACAACAGCTTGTTGTATAACAAAAGTTTTCTAGTCTGCTCAGCCAACTTCTGTTGTACGGCTGTTGAACGTCGGCTGTTTTAATGGTACATACTAACGGTCGGATTATTGCACAACTAGCTGTTGTAAAACTGTTGTTGCACGACCCTTGCATCAGGTGTACGGGCCTTTACAAGCTCTATGAAAATTACAATTAAGGCGTAGAGGCAGAACCAAAAAATCCTGCTTCGAGCAGAAGCTAAAATATCCCCCTCCTTCCCACTGTGGCTTAATCCTCACTTCCCTTATTTTTCTGCATTGTCTGACGCAGTTTGTGCCACTAAAGGGCTTAAAAACTCTCCACAAGGGTAGACTATTGACATTTGAGGATTTGAAAGAAAAGTTCATGCTTCCCAATTTCCATCTCTTATGGTACTTGCAGCTACATCATACCTTTTTGATGCAGTTTGGTTTACCTTGATTGGAGATTGAGCACTCCAAACTAGCAGTGTTACTCTGTAATAACTCTTTAGTAAAGCTCATATCTGGACTTTACAAGGAACTTTTCACTGTACGACCCAACTCAATGGTACATTGCAAAGAAAAGTGGATGGGTGAAGATTGGGATGATATATGGGATTATCCATTTATGCACTTAGTTGCTGCCATAGGTCGACTTATCCGGTATAAATTTTTACATAGAATATACTACACTCCAGGCAAACCTGCTGGTATTTACCATTTTCCTTCTTCTGCATGTCGTTGCTGCAGTTTACCTGCAGACTTTACCCATATCTTTTGACAAAGCCATCAGTTGTAGTTTGAGGTGACCTACTGTAAAACAGAAACGACTGCCCTGTCTATTCCATTAGCGGTTTCTGTTTACTTGGGCTGGTGGAAGAATTAGCCTCCATAACAGTGCATAGAACAGTTGGTATTCTTTTGTTCTATGCATGTTAATTCGATTATATTAAAATGGAAGAAATCAATTGCCCCCTCCTTGACATTTTGGAAGCGACTGGTTAAATCAGCACTACCATTTTACCATTGCCCAAAACTGACATGATATGGCACCGCTGGCTGTCTGCACTTTCTACTAATGGAGCATTGGTTACATTGACACAAGTGGTTGAGGAGGAAGACAATCTACGTGAAGCACTGGATTTATTCAATTTTCAGCTCTTTATTCTGCTTGATATCACATCTTCTGGTAGCCTATGGCACATAAGTAATATATCCGATTTGGACATGGATCATAGTCTGGAAAACCTCAGGGGGCAATTTTTGGGTAAAATGATTCCATGTTGACTGTCCTGAACGATACTGAGTAAACCTGATATCAGCGCTCTTTTCCTAAAGCTAAAACTTTATTATATTTATTATTATAAAGGCTTTCCCTGATATAATCAAATAGTTTTCTAGTCCATGTAAATGTGAAAAAATTACACATTATAGTCCTCACAACATGTGAATGTTTTGAGATTGGCAGATTAAATTGGGGAATGTATGTCCATTCGTTTGGTGAAGGGAAGCGCCTGAGGAAAAATTGATGGCATTTACGAATATATGATTTTATTGGAGGTATCATGCTATGTGTGGTCTTTTTTGTATGGTGCGGGGGGGGGGGGGGGGGTTAGCTCAATGGGGATCACCTTCCCTGGAAAAAGGTAGTCCAAACGGCAGGTTTGCTTAAAATCTGGCTTGTAGCCAGGTTTATGTAAAAGGTTGCATGTAGAAATCAAATAAACAAAACAGAAAATAAATCCTCGCCATCCAGGCACTAACTAGACATTTCAGTTTTTCCGAACTGAGCAGTGAAGGGCTTCTCCCAGACACCCACAAAACAGACAGTGCACACCTTTTTGTCTCAGTCCATAAGCAAACTACCATACATCAGCTCTCTCAGGCTGATGGCTCCTGAGTCCCAGACCAGAGCAAAACTTTCCTCTCTTCCTGGTTACTTAAACCACCTGATGGTGGACTCCAGTGGACCAAAAAATCCGGAACCAGCCCTGCCAAGGTGGCTGGTAAAACCCGGACCGGATTCCACCTTAGTCCACTCCAAATGAATGCATGTGAGGCGACACATATCGTCGATCGATCACCTCGCCTAACGTCACATACCCCCCCTCTGGCTCAAGCCTCTGTGGCTGAGCAACTGTCCCAACCAGACGGTGGACCCAGGAAAGGGCATCTGCATTATTCTGGAGTTTCCTCGCTCTGTGCTCCACTGTGAACTTGAATGCTTGCAGAGCGAGGAACCACCTTGTCACCCCAACTGTTTTTCTCCTCGTTTTCACACATCCACTTAAGAGGGGCATGGTCAGTGACCAATTTGAATGGTCTCCCTAAAAGGTAATATTTCAGGGCATCTAAGGCCCATTTAATGCCTAAACATTCCTTCTCAACAATGGCATAGTTTTTCTCATGTCTGTTGAGTTTCTGCTAAGATGGACCACTGGGTGCTCCTCCCAGTCTCTGACCTGGGACAGTACAGCACCCAGTCCCACATCAGAGGCGTCCATCCGTACCAAAATTCCTTTGTGAAATCTGGTGTAACAAGCACAGGTTGTGCACAAAGGGCTTGCTTCAACATTTAAAATGCCTTCTCTGCCTCCGGATTCCACTTGATCATGACGGACCATCTACCATTCGTCAGATCTGTCAGTGGGGCTGCAATGGTGGCGAAATTGGGAATAAAACCCCTGTAGTATCCTGTGATTCCAAGAAATGCACAAATTAGATTTTTATTTATAGGTTGGGGCCACTTTTGAACTGCCTCAATTTTATTGATCTGAGGTTTGATCAGCCCCTGACCAATAATGTAGCCAAGGCATTTGGCCTCCTCCAAGCCTATAGCACACTTTCTGGGGTTGGCTGTGAGTCCTGCTTTCCTAAGGGAATCTACTACTGCTTGTACTCGGGGCAAATGGGATTCCCAATCTGGGCTGTGGATGACTACATTGTCCAAATAGGCGATTGTGTATTGGTGATGGGGTCTTAAGGACTTATCCACCATTTTATGCAATGAGGCAGGAGCACCATGCAAGCCAAAAGGCATCCACTTATACTGCCGACTCCGTTAGGTGTACCTGCCAATAACCTTTAGTCAGGTCTAACATAGTTATGTACCAGGCACTCCCCAATCTGTCAACAAGCTCGTTGACCAAAGGCATTGGTTACGCATCGAATTTAGACACGCTGTTTAACTTTCTAAAATCATTACAAAACCTTATTGTTCCATCTTGTTTTGGGACCAATACTATGGGACTGGACCAGTCACTGTGGGACTCCTATCACGTCCAGCTCTAACATATTCTTTATTTCATTTCAACTCCTTCCCGCCTAGCCTCTGGTATTCTATAGGACTTTACATTTACGCAGACACCTGGTTCCGTAACTATGTCATGTGGTCAGTCCAGGCAGGTGAGAGAAAAAGTCTCTACTCTTATTCACAAATTCTTTAACGTCCTTCTGTTGGGCCACTGACAAGGTTTCAATTATGGGTACTTCAAGAGTCAAGGGGGCCATTTTAGGCATCCCCTGCAACAAAAATGTAATTTTTGGTCAGATACTTCCAATAGGAAATCACTTCTAAATGGATGCAGACCCTGAAAATTTCCTCATTAGAGCCCTGCAGGTGCACAGCTGGTTGATAATCATGAAACCACTCCCATTAGACTCACTTTCCCACATGGATACAGACAAATACACAGTGATTTCTTCAAAATAACAAATGGTAGGAATCTGCAACAAAGTTTGTTAAAATCCTTGTAATATACATAGACCACCCAGAGGGGAATGTTTTTTTCCTCAACAAATGTGGAGTTATGCTTTACATCTACTTCCCCAAGAGAATTTCAATCTCACAAAAGCAAAACTGATAATCTCTTGAAGTAAAGCCCTAAAAGTTGACTAGAACAATTTTAAGGGCAAAGGGAATCGCTGGGTTGCCTTTAATACAAAAAATAATTATGACAAAAAAAAACTGCCAAAAGCCATGCTCTCAGATAAACATTCTATACAGAAATCTAACAAATGTGTTAAGTACAACATTACAAAAGCATAATTCACCATTTACTGTTTACTTACATAACCACATTTCTCATAAATATATTTTAAAACCAAATAATACAAAACTATGTCTTAGCTTGAAATGATTCAGGTTTTGTTTAAACAGGCTACAAACCTTGCGAGGCAGAGGTAGCTTATCTACAGTCATCTGACAGCCTTAAATTTCTAATCATTTAAGATTAAGGTATCGATCATTATTGCAAAGCGCAGCTTAGAACAGGGACACTGGCTGGTACAAGTACACCTTCTTCACTGCAGCTGTAACATACATTGGGGTAAATTTACTAAAACTGGAGGGTGCAAAACATGGTGCAGCTGTGCATGGTAGCCAATCAACTTCTAGCTTCAGCTTGTTCAATTAAGCTTCAACAAAAAAAATCACTGGAAGTGGATTGGCTTCTATGCAGTGCTGAACCAGATTTTGCAGTCTCCAATTTTAGTAAATCAATCCCACAGTGAGCATGAATAAAAGGAGGCTATTAAAGATGTACTGTACTCTTGTGCCAGACAATGAGATGTACCTAATGTGGCTCAGCTCCTGCCTGCACTGGCCCTTAGAATTAGTAGCAAATTAATTTTTTGGTACTCACTCAACCAATGCATGTGCAAGAGATTCAATGTTTTCACGATCCAGATTTGTTGTAGGTTCATCCAGGGCAAGTATTCCACAGTTCAGACAAAATGTCTCTGCTAGTGCCAAACGGATAATAAGAGATGCCAGAACCTGCACAACCAACATTTAATTTCAAAATTAGATTTTTCTTATAGGATAATGTATACTCTTCTTTCTTACACAGCAGTGCTTCCCAAACATTGCTCAATCAGTTACGACCACTACAACCTCTGCAGCACACTAGTACAGCCCATACTAATAAAAAAGAAAGCGTCCCTCCCAAGCATGCTGCCAACACCTAGTCAGAATAGTCTTCCTCAGCCACTGCAATATGTTGACGCACATCAAAATTTTCAGAAAAGCATATAATATACACTAATTTACATTTTATGGCATTAGCTGGCAGCATTCTTCAGCTTGCACCTCCTGTATGAAGAATTAAATATCCTAGCAAATCTTAACTTTGGAAAGTAAAGCCAAGAACTGTCCCTCCCCTCCTGCAACTGTCTATTAAAGGGATAGGAGGCTACAACCTGTTAATAAAGTAAGTGCAATTTGCCAGCTCTCAGGTTTACTACCCAAAGTAGATCTCCATATCTGAGCTATCCGGTTCCAGCTCTAGAGAAAGAATAATGTTGTCTGCTATAAAATGCTGCTTAAAATGTACACCATAAAAATTGGATTTTTGTTGGCACTCACTATAAAATCTCTTTCTCTGCATACATTAAAGGACCCAGCCCTATGGGGAATCTTGACCACCAGTATGGTTATCACCCCACTTCCAGGAGTAGGACACAAGGCACAAAAAAAACAAAAGCATCACTCAGAGTTGGCCCCTGCTTGTGGCCTAAGCCCCCCATCAGCTACAGGCAACTCAGGTAACAAAGCAGTATAACACAAGCAGAAGTTGGCAGTTGTGTCCTTTAAAGAATGCAAAGAAAAGAGTTTACAGTGAGTACAAAAAAAAATGTATCTTCTTTTCAATGAAGGACACAGCCTGAAATGTTGACCGTAGGATGCCCAAAACAGTGATCATCGAGGGTTGTGAAAAGCAAAAACACCACTCAAAGACCCCTGGAAGGAAAAATAAACCACCACCTGTAAAACCTTGTGGTCAAAACACACATCTGAGAGGTAGCAATATCAGCTTTGTAGAACTTTGTAAAGGTATGAAAAGATAGCCACGTAGCTGCCTTACAGACCTGAGACACCAACACCTGATGACGAAAAAGGCCAGGATGCTGTAATGTTATATACCCAATGGTATAGGCCCCGAACAACAGTCTAATCCACAGGTGTCAAACTGGCGGCCCTCCAGCTGTTGCAAAACTACAAGTCCCATGAGGCATTGCAAGGCTGACAGTCAAAAGCATGACTCCCACAGGCAGGGGCATGATGGGATTTGTAGTTCCACAACAGCTGGGGGGCCGCCAGTTTGACTTCCCTGGTCTAATCCATCTAGAGATTTTAGCTGAGAAGGCAGCCTACCCTCAGTGATCACAAATAGAGAGTCTATTTCGTGAAACAAAGCCATAGCTGACGGATACACCCACACATTCCAAACATCCAGAGTGTGAAATACAATCTCCTTGGAATGCATTGGAAGTGGACAGAGGGAAGAAAGGACATTATCCTCATTAAGATGAAAGGCGGACTCCACCTTCAGTAAAAAGGAAGGCTGCGGGTAAAGAACCAATTTATCTTTGTGCACCCAATTCCGGTCCCACGGCAACTACAGAGGTTTAACTGTAGGAGCCACATGCATGACATCTTGGATGAAGGTATGAACCAACAAATGCATAGCCAGGGGACTTTAAAAAAACCTAGCCTTTGATGGTACTTAAGGCCTTTGATGGTACTTAAGGCATTTGATGGCCTCTGATCAATGCCCCATTAAAGAAAAGCCAGAATCTGCACCACAGAAAAGGAACACAGGATGTCTAGACTTGAACTATGGGATGTAGCTTGCTTTTTTTTTTTTTTTTTAAGATTGTAAGCTCTAACAAGCAGGGCCCTCTGATTCCTCTTGTATCCTATAATATAATAATATTATTAAAGATCAGACCCTAGAATAGCAGATCTGGGCTCAGAGGAAGAGTCCAAAGAGTGTCTGTGACCAGGAACACAATGTTGGCAACCCATAAGGCCAAGTGAAGGCCACAAGAATGACAAACGGTTTCAGTTGTACCATGGCACCACCAAAGCATCCGTGGCCTGCACCCGTGGATCCATTGTCTGGCCCACAAACCTGGGCACCTTCTGATTGAAGTGAGACACCAAGAGGTCCACATCTAAAGTGCCCTACCTCTGGCAGATCTGACAGATGACTTCTGGATGTAGGCACTGCTCACCCTGATCTAGACTTTAACGACTTAGGCAGTCCGCCTGCCAGTTTTTCATTTACTGGAATATGAACCTCTCCCCAACAGAGAAAACTTTCATCATTGCTGCCAAACTCTTTGATCCAGCCTGGTGAATGACATATGCAATCACCATGGCATTGTCTGATTGAACCCTCATAAGGTGACTCCAAAGATGATTGGTCCAGTGAGAAGGACAGAACCTTATCACACGTAGTTCCAGGATGTTGATAGGCAATCTAGATTCCTCCCTATATCACAGACCCAATTGTTGCTCTACATAAAGATGGCCTAGGCTATAAGAAGATTGCCAAGACCCTGAAACTGAGCTGCAGCATGGTGGCTAAGACCATACAGCAGTTTAACAGGAAAGGTTCCACTGAGAACAGGCCTCACCATGGTCGACCAAAGACGTTGAGTGCACGTGCTCAGCGTCATATCAAAAGGTCTTCTTTGGGAAATAGACGTATGAGTGCTGCCAGCATTGCTGCAGAGGTTGAAGGGGTGGAGGGTCAGCCTACCAGTGCTCAGACCATACACCACACACTGCATCAAATTGGTCTGCATGGCTGTAGTCCCAGAAGAAAAACTCTTGTAAAGATGATGCACAAGAAAGCCCGCAAACAGTTTTCTGAAGACAAGCAGACTAAGGACATGGATAACTGGAACCATGTCCTGTGGTCTGATGAGACCAAGATAAATGTATTTGGTTCAGATGGTGTCAAATGCGTGTGGCGACAACCAGGTGAGGAGTACAAAGATAAGTGTGTCTTGCCTACAGCCAACCATGGTGGTGGGAGTGTCATGGTCTGCCGGCACTGGGGAGCCACAGTTCATTGAGGTAACCATGAATGCCAACATGTACTGTAACATATTGAAGCAGAGCATCCCCTCCCTTGGGAGACTGGGCCGCAGGGCAGTATTCCAACATAATAATGACTCCAAACACATCTCCAAGATGACCACTGTCTTGCTAAAGAAGCGGAGGGTAAAGGTGATGGACTGGCCAAGCATGTCTCCAAACCTAAACTCTATTGAGCATCTGTGGGGCATCCTCAAACGGAAGGTGGAGGAGCGCAAAGTCTCTAACACCCACCAGCTCCATGATGTCGTCATGGAGGAGTGGAAGAGAACTCCACTGGCAACCTGTGAAGCTCTGGTGAACTTCATGCCCAAGAGGGCTAAGGCAGTGCTGGAAAAGAATTATGGCCCCACAAAATATTGACACTTTGGGCCCAATTTGGACATTTCCACTTAGGGGTGTGCTCACTTTTGTTGCCAGCTGTTTAGACATTAATGGCTGTGTGTTGAATTCTTTTAAGGAGACAGCAAATTTGCACTGTTATACAAGCTGTACACTCACTACTTTACATTGTAGCAAATTATCATTTCTTCAGTGTTATCACATGAAAAGATAGAATGAAATATTTACAAAAGTGTGAGGGGTGTATTCACTTTTGTGAAATACTGTATGTATAGTTAGTGATTGGCCCTATATATTGACAGACTGGGGGGTGCATGATTAATGTGACAGCCCCATAGTGGTACTTCATAAATAACCATAACATTTTGTTTTTACAAAAACAACAAATTGGAAAGAATAAAATCAATTTAAAACTTGAGCTGTATATACAATAAACCTCTATATGCAAAAAAAAACCAAAACACAAAAAAAAAAACGCATGAAAATTGATAAAAAAAAAAAAATGGCTTCCAGGATTAGACTAGGTGATTGGTCTCCATTTCTTCATTTAGGCCATGAGGAGATAAAGTATTTAATTTGAAGATCCAAAAAGCTTTTTTTACAAAGAAGTGCAAATTTTTCATTAAATGTGAGAGACCTGTCTGTGATTTTCTCAATAACCATGCAATAACCATGCAAAATAGTACCTCAACACTGAAACAGTCTTTTTTAGTACAGTCTCCAACGAGCACCGTAAAAGAAAAAAACAAAAGAAAACTGTCCGAGGAAGAAGAGGAAAATGGAGCCAATATAAGCAACATAAAAGACAGGAAAGAGAATTGCTGAACCAGGCTGAGAGCACGCTCAAAATTTTCAACCTGTCAACCTACAGCTTAAACGGGGCAGAAATGTCCCTCCTGAGAAAGGGTCTAAGTTTTGGCCCCTCAAGGGGACCCAACCAATTTGGCCTATTTAAAGACCTTAACAACTTCACTAGATTGTTAACATTGAAACGGCATTTCTTCAATTCAAAACGGGGGATTCATAACACCGGGCAAATTGAACATACAACCTCAGCAGAACCCAATCAATGACATATCGGATGATGGTGAAGATTTGGAAGCTATCAAGATTCTGGGGGACCTCTGAGAGGAAGGAAATCTTCCTTCTTTCCAACTAAATCCAAGGCCAATATATTGATACCTTTTCACAAGTGGTATATCAAGACTCTATTGCCATGTGCAATACAAATCAGAAAAATAATAATTTGACCCAAGATGAAAAGAGAGCTCTGAGAGAATTGGAATTGAACAATAATATCATTGTGAAACCAACCGATAAAGGTGGCAGCCTAGTGGTTCAAAACAAGAAAGATTATCTAGATGAGGCACATTGACTCCTGTCTGATCGTAACACGTATACAACATTAAGGAGAGACCACCTTCCTGAGTTTCAAAGATTAAAATCCTAGTTAACGAGGCCTATGGAGATGGAGTCCTAGACAAAAAAGAGAGGCAATTTTTACTACCTGAAATTAACAGCGCTCCTTACTTTTACCATCTGCCCAAGGTACACAAATCCTTAAATAAACCACCAGGGCATCCCATTGCGGCCAGCACTAATAGCTTTCTTAGTGGTCTGTCGCAATATGTAGACCACTTTCTGCAACAAATCGTTTGGAGACTTCCAGCCTTCATCAAGGACACAGGGCATGTTCTGGAAATCCTACACCAGTACAGATGGGAGGACCACTACTTCTAAGCCTCCCTGGATGTCAGCTCACTGTAAACATCAATCCCCCATGATGTAGGGATCATAGCATTGCAGTACTTCTAAATATAAAGATCTTACAATCAATTCCCGACAGGCACATTTTGTAATCGAAGGCACTGAATTCTGCCTTAAACATAATTATTTTACCTTCCTGGACCAGTTTTATCTTCAATCACAAGGCACAGCAATGTGAGCTAACTTTGCCTCATGCTATGCCAATATCACCATGACATACTGGGAAGAACACACCATTTGGAACAACAATCCGTTTGCTCGACATCTGGTTTATTACGATCGTTACATTGACAATATTCTAATCATCTGGAGTGGGACAATCAATGAATTTGAGGCCTTAACTGCCCATTGTAATAACCAGCTGTGCCTAAGTTTCACCCATGTAACTGACCAAACCAAATAAATATTCTTGGATCTGGAACTCTCTCATAAAAATCATACCATCATCTCCTCCAACCACTGCAAACAGACGAGCGGTAACCCCTATCTACACTACACCAGCTGTCACCATCCATCATGGAGAAAAAAATATTCCAGGGGGCCAATTCAGGTGCCTGAGACGCAACTGTACAAAACAGGAGGATAATGAGGATCAGGGGAGATCACTAGCCAAAAAAATTCTGGAAAAAGGATTCCCAGAACCCCTAGTAGAGGAGGCTTTCCAAAAACATAAAAGTCAGGAGACAAGTCTGATTCCCTCTAATAATCATGAACAAAATGGAATCAGATTTATTACAGGCTATAACGATCAATATAGAAAGAGCTTGCAGGTTATCCGTAGCCACTGGAAGATTTCACAACTAGACCCGAAACTAAAAGGAGTATTAACAGATGTCCCCCAGATCACCTTCAGGAGAGCCAAAACCCTCAAAAATATTTTGGCTCCAAGCAAGCTCAAACAGGAAAGCAACACTCGATCGAATGACATTCGGTCATTCTTTGACACCAGGACGGGGATCTTCCAATGTCGGAAGAGAGCCTGCCTAACCTGTCAGTTTATACAACACGGCAAGTCCAGGGTAACTGATTCCAAGGGCCAAGAATTCCACATCAGGCAGTTCATCATGTGTTCCTCAGATTTCGTCATCTAGGTCCTGAGATGTCCATGCAATTTACTTTATGTAGGCCGAACAATACGCCCTCTCCGAAAAAGAATAGGAGAACATAGAAGGCTCATACACAAGTGTGATGATCAACATAGTGTACCCCGCCATTTTTTAACTCACCATAACGACGACATTAAATGCTTGGAGGTCATGGTGGCCTAAATGAAGAAATGAAGACCAATCACCTAGTTTAATCCTGGAAGCCATTTTTTTAAATCAATTGTCATGCTTTTTTTTTTTTGCATATAGAAGTTTATTGCATATACAGCTCACTGGCTGTGACAGAGTAGGGGGTGCTAATGGCTCCTGCTGCTGCCTCAGTCAATGAGGAGTGAGGCCCCAGAGAACAGAGGCTCTTGTGCACAGCGCTGGATCGAGATGGGGCCCAGGTAAATATTGGAGGGGGCGGGGGAGCTGCTGCACACCGAAGGTTTTATACCTTCACGCATAAAATGCATTGAAGGTAAAACACCTTGAGCCCTTTCTACTACTTTAACTGCTGCTTGCATAACTGAAAACTCAATGCATTAAATGAAAACTTACAGGACTGCAGAAAAGGCTCTCATAAGAATAGATTGGCTAGAGGGCACATCCGCCTCCAGGGGAGGGCCAGATGGAGAGGGGGGACCTGCAAATCCAGGAATGGTGTTGTAAACCCATTGGGACGGAGCTGTTAAAAGGAATGGTCCACAGAGATGTAGTACACCAAGCCCCACAGCTAGAAATGTGGCTGTCGCACATAAGAGGGTAAGATTCCTAGCAGGACCTGCCTTAACAGGATAACAGGCGCGCAGGAGGGAAGCAGCATTCTGAAAACTGCAGTATCTTCGGTAGAAGTGCAGCACAGGCAGCCACGAGGCAAGCAGTGCGTGCCAAGCCCCCACCCAGTGACACAGCAGAGTGGTGCTGATGCTTGGTCTAAAACAAAAATGTCCACCACACAGTATACAGACAGGACACATCCTTGACACCACATTTCTCATGTGTAGTCACATACATGCTAGGGCAGAAAAAGTGAGCAGCCTGTAGCAGATTGGAAATTTGGCCAACAGCAAGAACCACCCCTAGAAGGCGCTCTTGTATATTTGTGCCTAGTGTCATTCAGAAAGCCACACTTATCTAGTTTTTTTAAGAGGGAACGTGAATCTAGAAGCCTGAAAAAGGATGGATAAGGCAGAAACGTGCTCGTTAAGGTTGCTGAGAGGTAGATTCTGGTCAAGATCTATTTCTAAGGGCAAGAACACGGTGTATAGAGTAATATCTGGGACTGAATTGACTGCGCTCACAACAGGGAGGTGATATTTCCAGGTATGCAAATAAATCTTCTTGGATGTGGCTTTTTTTTATCTTCAGCAAGGCCGCAGAGACTGACTCGGAGACATCTCTATCCTTTAGGATCTGGTTTCAAAAGTAAAATACTGTGAAGGAGGGTGGCATAGAGGGCCTTGAGATAGGAGATCCAGTCTGTTGGGAAGAGGCCCGAGGTCTTTTCAAAGAAGTCTGAGTATGTCTGTATACCAGGATCTACACAAGGTAAACTATACGGTTTTTACCCACTGAAGACTACATCTGTAGGATCAGAGGTCTATGTTGTCGTTCGGTGAAGTCAAACATAGGTCTTGGTCCCTAAGATATCGAGACCGGAGTCTACAAGATCAATAGGAATCCAGAGTCGAATCCAATCGAATACGGAAGGGACGTGACTCGTAAAATAGAATGGACGAGGTGTTTGATCTGGTTCTCTCTTTCTTTCACTATGACCGTGGTTTGACCGGGTCTTGTAGGACCATATGTCTGTATGAGTCTGAAGAAACTTTTCTGGAGCCCGGAGAAGGGTTGTCTGACCTAGAGGATAGAGTTCCGGGAGATACGGTGGGAGGAAGTGTCATAAAA
>BLSH010172794.1:771252-782262 GCA_018402905.1 Glandirana rugosa
GTGGCTGGGGGAGGGGCCAGGGGTTGGGGTGGGGCTAAAGGGGCCCCACCAGGTAGGCTGTACAGGGCCCCATGATTTGTATCAGTGGCCCTGGATGTATTGCCTAGGATTGTGACAGGTTTACATGAAACATGGCATTTTAATATCTGGAATTTATCCTCAAAGTTACATGGGCTGTAAAATATAGAAAGGGGACTAATAACAGGGAACCTAAAAAAAGAAAATGAATGCAGCCATCACATCTAAGAATTGGTAAGCTGCGATATATTACATTTTTGTTTTAAGGTTTAATATCAGTTTAACCACTTCAACTCTGGAAGGTTTTACCCCTTCATGACCAGGCCATTCTTTGCTATTTGGCACTGCACTACTTTAACTGACAATTGCGTGGTCATACAATGCTGTACCATAATAAAATTTGTATCATTTTTTGGTGGTATTTAATCACCGCTGGGTTTTTTATTTTTTATTATATAAATGAAAAAACACTCCAAATTTTGAAAAAGAAAAAACAAAAAAAAAAAAAAAATACTTTTTATTTTCTGCTATAAAACATATAATAAAAAAATATAATTTCTTTATAAATTTAGGCCAAAATGTATTCTGCTTCATATATTTTTGGTAGAAAAAATCCCATTAAGCGTACATTAATTGGTTTGCTTGAAAGTTATAGAGTCTGCAAACTATGGGATATACTGGATTTTTTAAAATATATACTAGTAATGGTTGCGATCAGCGACACATAGCAGGACTGTGATAGTGTGGTGGGCAATCTGACATTAACTGACACTTTATGGGCACTAACTGACATCACCAGTGACATTAATACAGGGACCAGTGCTATAAATATGCACAGTCACTGTACTAATGACACTGGCTGGGCAGGGGTTAATGTCTAGGGGCAACCAAGGGGTTCACTGTGTGCCTAGCAAGTGTTAATGTGTTTACTGTGTGCTCAGATAGCAGGGAAAAGAAACAAAGCGATCTCTCCCTCTGTATAGAGCTCTGTGTTTTTTATCACAGACACAGCCGATCAGAAGGTCATGGCCATGAATTACTGGCCGAAATCTGTTGAGGAAGTCCTGCTGTGTAAAATCACAGGGTAGTAAGCGGGCACGCACCCTAAGGCCCCTTTCACACGGACGGATAGAATTCAGCTTTTAGCTGTGGATAGATGAAGTTATCTACCACAGCTATACTTTGACAATGCTTTCCTATGGTCCCATTCACACTCTGCATTTAGCAACGGTTTTGTTACAGACAATTATGTGTGATTAGAAAAAATGGATTTGAATGCGTCCAGGAACGATGTAGCGCAGCTATCTGCACATAACTGCAGGTAAAACCAGTGTTTTGTGTCACCTGCGGATAGCAGCGGCAACAAGCAAAGAAAATCAACAGGAAGCACATCAGAAATGTCAAGAATTTTCCACTGCAGCTAAACACAGCTGCATGTAAACGCAGCTAAACGCAATGTACAACTGGAAGTAATCGTTGTGCCTCTAGTCTTGGAATTTCAAAATAACAAAACATGCTTTTAACAATGACAGAACAGCCGCCCGTGTGAAAGGGGCCTAAACCTGATAATAAGCAGCGACATACAAGTACCTGGATGTGCTTGTAGCTGCTGCCCCGCCGCAGTATAAGTACTGTGGCTAGTTGGGCAAGTGGTTAAGGGAAGAGTTTCCATTTTGAGTTTTATTTTTGAAATGTAACTGCACATGCAACTGCTTAAATAACTGAGGTATGTGATGCTTTAAGATAAAGTGTTCATCATCAAGAACTCGGAAAAATAAAGCCAAATCACAACAGGGCCTGGGCTAACTAAAGCAACAAAAGTCTTTCAGTGTAAAAATTGTATACTAAACATACACTCCACTAAGTCAATATTTCCTAAATTCAGCTAAAAGCACTAGCACTAGGGGACGTCTTTCAGATTTCTTGGAAGTCCCAAAGCTGCGTTTGAATAATTATCAAATAACACCAATTATTTCACATATGACTGTGTGAGGAGATCTTTCAAAGAAAACTGAAAATTTCCTATCAAATACTTGTCATAATTTTCCTTTCCTGATGGACTCCATGGCAGCATACGTTTGGTTAGATCTGCCCTCGTGCCTACCCCATAGGACACCAGTACCATGAATTTTGAGTCTGAGCCAGAGGCTGCATTCTGTAACTAGCCTACTCATGACACTGGGAGGGTACCCATGCTGTCATGGAGTCCATCAGGAAAGGAAAATTACATTAAGAATTTGATAGGAAATTTTCAGTTTTCCTGACAGATTCCATGGCAGCATATGTTTGGGAACTAACTTGCCCTAAAAAACGGGTGGGATGCCGAAGAAATGAGAGATTCAACCATAGCACTAAGCAAACACAAAGTTTAAGGAAGCTAGCTACAGACCACTGAGTCAGAAAAGCTAAAGTGGAAGACATGTCATCCCCCTACAAATTTCTGGCTCCCTTTCACAGGGTGCCCACAAAGCTACACACTCCTATTTGAGTGCATTGTCACTGCTTTGATAGAAACACAAAGGACAAACAGCAAACCAGGTCATCAGGACGGTGTCCAGCACACCAAAGGACCTTCTAGATGGCTGACGCATTTTTGAGGAAGAGGGGATCTCCCCTTGAAGCGCATCAGCAATCTTAAAGGTCCTTCGGTGTGCTGGACACAGTCCTGGCAACCTGGTTGCTGTTTGTTCTTTGTGAACCTTGGAATGCCTTTAACATCGATTTGTTTGTATGTTTTTTTACTCTTTTCAATTTTAATAAATTTACTTGGGTAATGCACAAGACTGGTGCACCCTCTTCTTTATTCTTTAACAGTGCTTCCATTGGGTGGCCCCTAACCCTTGGAGGCAGCAAGGTCTGTGCACTAATTGGGAACCGTAGAAATTCTAGGCTACTTCCATTGCCATCGCACTACTGCTTGAGCGCAGGAGATTTTGTTTGACTGCTTCGATAGAAACCATGCCCTAAGTCCTAAAAGCCAGTTGGCTAGCTGGAATGAATGGAATCAAGTGATCATTCTGGATCACCACCCCGCTGTTTCTGCTAGAGGGAGTGACAAAGAGATGTACTAAACTTCTAATCAAAGCTGTAACTTGTGAGCATGCTCAAAGTGTCCCAATATCCAGAGCATGGAACCAGTCATCCTTAGTGGTCTTGCATAAGGGGTTGAACAAATCATTTGTTCTCATAGGATGATGTCAAAGCCACCTCAGATTGCAACCCAGTATAGGTATAAACACTATCCGTACTAGGCAGAACGCCAACAAGGATCCCTCATAGCCTGAGACCCAGATCCTGCCAAACCATTTGACTGAGGAAAAAAAAACCCTTAGAAAGACGGCCTTCATGATTGAGCCTTTACTTAAAGCTAGACTGAAAGAGATCTCATCGGGAGCAAGCATGCCAGTAAAGGGTCCTAAAGACCCTGATTCTAGCAAACTTCCTGGCTGAGGATGCAGCACCCATGAGACATTGGATATGACATGGACTGCAGAAATGTTTCCTCTAACAGAGCTTAAGATCAGCTGAAGTCCAGAATGTACCTGACCCAAGGACTGAGGCAGAGGAAAACAAAACAGTCCAAATTAAACAAACTTTATTCAAATCTTGTTGTAGGATTTATAGATATCAGCTTACAGAAAAACAGCCAAGGCTGATTAGTCACTTTCTCTCAGGACGAAAATCTGGAAAAGAGATGAACAAGGGTGGAGTATTGGACCCTGTGACAGGAGATCTGAGAGAAAGGACTAGAATCGAATAACCCATATCAAAAGCAGGAAGCAAAGCCTCTTTGGCCAATGGGGAAATACTGTAATGTTTGCCAAGGTCTTCAGCAATAGACTCCCAAAAAAACTGTTTATGGATTGGACTGGAGGGAAAGCATGCGGCTTGTGAGACCTTTCCTGATCGGTCACAGCATCTGAACCAAGGACTTGGCACAGGCTTCTTGGGAAAAGGCTTTCCAGCTTGTAATAATGATATGTTAGCAGATAACTCTGAAATCATGCCCAGAGATTAAATCCACTAAATGAAACATGGAGCTAGGAAACACTTGTTGCCCAATTGGGCCACAAAATATGGATTTCTCCCAGAAGCTATGAATGTAGACTCACTGAAATGTTAGAGCCTCTCCACCGGGGGTCACAATCATCTCTACCTCTCTCAGTAGACTGATACTGCAGGTTATGACCTGCCCCTTGATGTAGAACATCCCTGTGATGTTGTTCAGCCTCACTGGAGCCTAAAGAGCCAACTGTTAGGTGACAAAAGGAGCATAAAAAGGCTGACCAGAAAACCAGAATGTTCAAAACAATTTCCCAAAAGGGAAGTTTCACTGGCCATTTTTCTAAAGCACAGAAGATTTACTACTGCACCAGTACCCAAAAATTCGTCTGTTTGTAAGACATAAATAGTTGGATCTATGTCCAATGTTGGAGACAAACCCTTCTGGACAGAAAACCTCTTCCATTGAGCCCACCTCAACATAGGGATGGAAAAGACCATAGTCCCTATCATAATGTGGCATTGAGACACTGACAGATGAACAGAGGAAAGCCAGCATAACACAGCACTCTACAACTGTTCTGCTGGTATTAATTCTCTCATGTACACACGGATTTGTGTAGAGGTCAGATGACTATTTTTAAAACACTAGCCAGCCAACCTCTTGTAGGGTTCTGAGAACGCCTTCTCTATTCTTGAAAGGGATCTCTGTCTAGAGAAGTAGTGGAATGGGACTCCAACCAGCAGACATGTAAGCTGCATAATGTCTTTACCCATGTACGTCAGAAAGACAGCTCTAGGGAGATGGAAATAGGCATCACTCTAAGCAACAATAGTACTTGTCTTAAAATCACAACTGCTGGAATTATAATTGCCATCCTCTGAGACAGTAAAATTTCACGTTGCATAGCAGATTTTGTATATTACTACTAGAGCAAACAAATTCCTCCTGGCACAGTCAGAGGCTTGAAGGTGACTGATTGTCCAAACATAGCCTGAAGTGCTTGTCCTGAGGGTACAAGCATCCAAGACCAAGCTGTACCCTCCTAAGAGAAGAGGAGCAACCAGGTACCCATAAGATATGTATGGGTGGCACAATTGAATAAGACCAGTAAGCATCCTCTCTTCCAGAACTGGAGCTTATTGCCGAATTCTTGGTTGAGGACTTTTTCTTCAATTCTCTCTGTGCTCCAAGCTGGGACTGCAGGAGCAAGCCTCTTTGGGGATAAATGGACATTGACTCCAGAACTGCAATCTACTTTCACTCGGCAGACATTCACTCTGAGGCAGGAGACCATACTAAACGCAATCCCAGCTCTTTGCTTTTAAATGAGGCTTGACCTTTTTGAGGACAGTTTCAGCTCTTGCAATGCAGACAAGATCTCTCACTTGTCAGAATTAATCTTTAGGGTAGAATTAATATTCTCCATCCCAACTTCCATTGCATTGGAAGAGGCGCATGGGTTAAGGCAAATTCGTAGACTACAATTTCAGATAGACATACCTCCTAAGGTTAAGACCAACATATAAAGTTAAAAGACACCACAGCCCCCCACACCACATCAACATGATTGAGTATACCCCTGAAGGACACAGCATCCCCCAATGGTAACACCATGCATCTGGCTAATCTTATAAAGGCCACTTCAACCAAATAGGTGACTCCTTATGCTGGAAAACCTCTTCCATATAAGTGACATCCTGCAGTGAAGCCCAGTGCTTGCAAGGTAGACGTGCTGACCACTAAGGTGCTGCTCTATCCTTCTGATCAATTTTGCACCATTCTTCTAGAATAAGTTTATAGCTGAGTCAGCTTCCAATAAACCTGAAAGAAAAAACTGACAATCTAGGTAAAGGTACCAGAAAGGAAGACATTGCCCTTCTTCAGCTACCACCCTGCACAGAGCAGTCACAGCATGGTGGGATTATACTGCCGGCTGCACAAGCACCTGTCGTGGTAAAAGAGAAAATCCCTGCCAAACAGGGATACTGTTGGTGCCTTGGTGCTGAATTTTTTACTTTTCTATTGGACCTTTGGACGTCTAATACAACGTGAGTCCAGGCACAGGTTTCTTGTTCACATCCTGTTCATTCTTATGGAATTTTGGAGTTGTAGCACTTTTCCCCACTGTTTCACAGACTTTGAAAGGCATACAGTATCTCACAAAAGTGAGTATACCCCTCACATTTTTGTAAATATTTTATATATCTTTTCATGGGACAACACTGAAGAAATGACAAATAGCCAAATTGGACCCAATTTGCCATTTTCGTTCCCCGATGTCATGTGACTCGTTAGTGTTATAAGGTCTCAGGTGTGAATGGGGAGCAGGTGTGCTATATTTGGTGTTATCGCTCTCACTCTCTCATACTAGTCCCTGGAAGTTCAACATGGCACCTCATGGCAAAAAACTCTCTGAGGATCTGAAAAAAAGAATTGTTGCTCTACATAAAGATGGCCTAGGCTATAAGAACATAGCCAATACCTTGAAATTGAGCTGCAGCACAGTGGCCAAGACCATACAGTGGTTTAACAGGACAGGTTCCACTCAGAACAGGCCTCACCATGGTCGACCAAAGAAGCTGAGTGCAATATGCTCAGTGTCATATCCAGAGGATGTCTCTGGGAAATAGAAGTATGAGTGCTGTCAGCATTGCTGCAGAGGTTCAAGGGGTGGGGGGTCAGCTTGTCAGTGCGCAGACCATACGCCGCACACTAGATCAAGTTACTCTACATGGCTGTCGTCCCAGAAGGAAGCCACTTCTAAAGATGATGCACAAGAAATCCCGCAAACAGTTTGCTTAAGACAGCAGACTAAGGACATGGATTACTGGAACCATGTCCTGTGGTCTGATGAGATCAAGATAAACTTATTTGGTTCAGATGGTGTCAAGCGTGTATGGCGGCAACCAGATGAGGAGTACAAAGACAAGTGTGTCTTGCCTACAGTCAAGCATAGTGGTAGGAGTGTCATGGTCTGGGGCTGCATGAGTGCTGCCGGCACTGGGGAGCTACAGTTCATTGAGGGAACTATGAATGCCAACATGTACTGTGACATACTGAAGCAGAGCATGATCCCCTTCCCTTCGGAGACTGGGCCGCAGGCGGTATTCCAACATGATAACGACCCCAAACACACCTCCAAGACAACCACTGCCTTGCTAAAGGTGATGGATTGGCCAAGCATGTCTCCAGACCTAAACCCTATTAAACATCTGTGGGGCATCCTCAAACGGAAGGTGGAGGAGCACAACATCCACCAGCTCCATGATGTCGTCATGGAGGAGTGGAAGAGGACTCCAGTTGCAATCTGTGAAGCTCTGGTGTACTCCATGCCCAAGAGGGTTAAGGCAATGTTGGAAAATAATGGTGGTCACACCAAATATTGACACTTTGGGCCCAATTTGGACATTTTTACTTAGGGGTGTACTCACTTTTGTTGCCAGCAGTTTAGACATTATTGGCTGTGTGTTGAGTTATTTTGAAGGGACAACAAATTTACACTGTTATACAAGCTGTACACTCACTACTTTACATTGTAGCAAAGTGTCATTTCTTCAGTGTTGTCACATGAAAATATATAATAAAATATTTACACAAATGTGAGGGGTGTACTCACTTTTGTGAGATACTGTATATGAACTGGTACAGGGTCCAAGAAATTATCAGAGCATCCAATACCAGTGCTAGAGCAATCTTGATTCTGGGTACAAATAGGGGTAATGTTGTTGTACCTGGAGGCCAGGATGTCTACATCTGGAATTCCCTATTTCTGCTAAAGGAAAGTAAAGATATTGGGATAAAGGGCCTACCTCCCTTATCAAGGCAGTGAGGGTTGAGGTAGTCCACCTTCCAAGTGTCCACTCCTAGAATGTAAACAGCAGAGAGGGCTGACAGTTTTTCTCTGCTTAGGAGATGATCAAACCTACTTCAATTAGGCTGCCTGACTCCTGGTATCACCTTGGTGCTTAATATAGGCCACAGCTGTGGCATTGTTTGATTGTACCCTGATCAAATGACTCTGAAGAAAGGAAATTGAGGGGTACAGAGCTAGTTTTATCACTCTTATCTCCAGGATGTTGATAGGGAGCTAGGCTTCCTTGGGATTGGAACACTCTTCCTCAGCCTGTGAGGCTAGCATCTGTGGTTACCACCTTCCAAGGGTGAAGTAAAAACAACTTCCCCCATTGTCAGTGCTGGACAAGAAATACATCAACCAGGGGAGTTCTTTGCTTGGCTGGAGAGGTGCATATGGAAGTCAAGAGAAGTGTGCTTGTACAAGGTCAACAAGATCTTGCATTGGAAAGGTGTTAAATGCAAGAGAGAAAAGGGGATGGCCTAAAAACTGAGGCTACCATTAGGCTCAGAAAAGTTGGAGAGCAGATTTTGAAAGCTGATTACTCAGCCGAAGGCCTGAAGCATCTGAACAATCCTTTTGACATTTACAGATAGTTGTGAAAATGACATCCTCCTTCAAAGGGCATACATGTAAGGCAATGTTTGCAAGCAGCTTCAGCTGACCAGGCTTTTAGCCATAAGAGTCTGCAAATATGGATAAAATGAGAGCCATTCTGGAGACCTGTGTTATAACCTGTTCTAGGGCATCAACACAAAAGAGTAAGCCAGAGGCCAATTTCTGCAGGTGTTTTGCCAAGGTTCAATCTTGGAAGACAGGATCCTACTGGTTGTTTACTGCCCTAGTCCAATTAGATGCTTTCTGGCACACATAAATAGCAGCCATAATCAGTTGTAGAGATGGGCCTGCAAGGTTACCAGTTACAGTCACAGTAAGATACCTAAGCAAACTGGGTCCACTACCAACAGACAACTTTTTTGTGAACTCTTATTCCACTGGATACAGTGTGGCAAGGATTATCACAGTGGTCAAAAGCTTTTCAGGATTATCAAATTGTCATAATTTGCCTATTCCATTTGCTTATGAAGGGGAATGCTGTTTTAGACTTAGCAGGTTTCTTGTTACTCAAGGGGTGAAAGGTAGATAGAGGAGATGTGCCTGCAGCAAATGCTGAGGCTATTTATACCGGCTAGCATATTGCGTGAAACCATAACATAAGGGGTAAGAAGGTGTGAAGTCTTCTGTGGCCTTCATCAACACTGATTCTTGGTCCTCTTCATTCCCCTCAATTTTTGAGTTCTCTATAGGAGGCATTTCACTTTCCAAATCTGGCAGAGTTGGTGGGGATGGAGAAGGAGCTTGATGTGTTTGTGCTGTAAACAGTGATGTCTTTATTAAACTGTTAGTTGTCCAGGAAAGTCTGACAGTTGCAGAAAAAATCTGCCTAGGTCAGTTAGGCTGCTGCTTGTGCACAGCACTGTAGTAGCGATGTTAAAGTTGTTGTTAATCCACCAATGTAACTTTACACTATCCTCTGTGTTTTTTACTGTAATGGCCCCCTGTGACTGTGCTTTATAAAAAAAATAATGTTTTTTATACCTTGTTTGCAGACAGCTGATTGGAGTTCATTGGCACGCCACCTCTCTTGTCTCTCGGCCTGACAGATGCAGCGGGCGGGGCCGAGGATCTTCCCGCTGATGTCAGTCAGGAGGGGAGGAGGAGAGGAGGCGGCCCCACCCGCTGCATCTGTCGGGCCGAGAGAGGCCGCAGGACAATGAGCGCCGATCAGCACAGTCACAGGGGGCCATTACAGTAAAAAACAGGATTGTATTAAAAACAAATAGCAATCTGAGCAGCAGGATGGGAGGGGGTGGCGCAGACACAGAGCTGACAGGCAGGGAGGGAGGTGAGCAAACCGGAGACAGAGCAGAGCTGCGGATGACAGAGGCATGTACTTTGACCACTGTGTCAGGGCTCAGCCCTGATATATTGTGGTCATATTACAGAGGGGAAGGTAGAAACTGGCAGGATCAGCCAGGTATTACAGGTGATACAGGGGGCCAAATTACACAGCACAAGCACTGCGATATATAACATGCTTTATAGAAACAGAATCTTTATTTACATTTTTTTTTTTTTTTGGGTTAACGCTTTAATCTACATCAGGGTTTTTCATTAATTTTTCTATTCATTTGGATGCATATAAGTTTGGAACAGTTATCATATTTGTACTAGGAGTTTGAATTTGTGATTAGCATGGGTGTTGTGTTAATATCAATTTGTCTTTAGCAAATGGTGATAGAATGGTGTAGTTTTACATCCGATATTACTTTATTTATGTATGCATTTATTAGGGGTGCGCATCTTCACTGGCC
Organism: Glandirana rugosa; assembly: GCA_018402905.1. Lineage (NCBI taxonomy): Eukaryota > Metazoa > Chordata > Amphibia > Anura > Ranidae > Glandirana > Glandirana rugosa. The sequence goes on from BLSH010172794.1 coordinate 781,505, forward strand.
TCACCATTCAATTACGTTTATCAGGTCAACGATTTGATTTGATTCCGCGATGCATCACAATTAGGATACAGGGGTGTCAGTAGGTGGGTGGTGCGGGGTGTCAGTGTGCAGTGAGGGGTGTCAGTGGGTGGGTGTGAGGGGTGTCAGTGGGTGGTGAGGGGTGCCAATAGGTGGGTGTGAGGGTTGTCAGTGGTTGGTGAGGGGTGTCAGTGGGTGGGTGGGTGGGAGGGGGGTGAGGGGTGTCTCATTTCGTCCTAATTTTCAGACCTGTGATTGAAACCCCAAATTACATTTGTAATTAGTACATTTGTACAGTTATGCTTCATGCAGAGTTATGTAGCAACATACAACAGAGTCTCTCTCGCTCGTTACCGCCCAGCCCGCCTCTCTCCTCTCTTGTTTTCGGCAGACGTCAACGGTAGATTCTCAGCCTCGCCCGCTGACTGTAGCTGACAGGTCATACCTCCGGTGAACAGTCCGTTGAGTTCAGGGGACTGTTCAGATACACACTTGGCTCTCTGCCGTGACAACGCCGAAGAAGGGCCTACAGACGGAGTAAAGACACTGACTTTGGGGTTTAATGTAAACATTAATCATGAGAACAGAGGCCGTCTGCAGTCGCCACCTAAGGAGTCGGGCGGAGAGAAAACTGGACAGTCGATGTCAGTCGCCCGCTCCGACTCTTAGATGGCAACTGCAGACGGCTTTTGTTCTCTCCTCTCTCCGCCCGACCCGCCATTGCTCGCTCTCTCTGAGAC
>BLSH010172794.1:855804-874679 GCA_018402905.1 Glandirana rugosa
GTCACGGCATAGCGTTTTTTACCTGACCAGTCCTTCCCCCATTTTGGAAGACCCCGACTTCACCAATTAACCGTTTTTATTTGATAAGTCTGAAGATAAAGACTTTGTAAGAGTTGGTGAAACGTGGGCCCGGTAAAGACTGTGAAGTGAGGATGTAATTTTTACATGTAGGAGTGAAGTGTCAGAAATGGCCCGGGTGCAAAGTGGTTGAGAATGTTTCAGAAATAGAAGTCTGAATAGTTTATTTTTGCCAATTAACCACTTCAGCCCCAGAAGGTTTTACCCCCTTCCTGACCAGTCCATTTTTTGCGATACGGCACTGCGTTATTTTAACTGGCAATTGCGCGGTTGTACCCAAATAAAATTGATGTCCTTATTTTACCCACAAATAGAGCTTTCTTTTGGTGGTATTTGATCACCTCTGTGGTGTTTAGTTTTTGTGCTATAAACAAAAGAAGAGCAACAATTTTTAAAAAAAAAAAAAAAAAAAAAAAAAAACAATATTTTTTACTTTCTGCTATAAAACACATCCAATAATTTTTTTTTTTTTTAAAAATCTAATTTCTTCATCAATTTGGGCCAATGCGTATTCTGCTACATATTTTTGGTAAAAAAATCCCAATAAGCGTATATTGATTGGTTTGCACAAAAGTTATAGAATCTACAAAATAGGGATTATATGTATGGCATTTTCATTTATTTTTTAGTTGTAATGGCGGTGATCAGCGATTTTTAGTGGGGCTGCGACATTGCGGCAGACAGATTGGACACCTGACACATTTTTGGGAACCAGTGACATTATTACAGTGATCAGTGCTAAAAATATGCACTGACACTGTATAAATGACTCTGGCAGGGAAGGGGTTAACATCAGGGGCGATCACAGGGTTCCCGGTTTGTGCTTTCTTACTGTCGGGGGATGGGCTCACTGCATGGACACAGTGATCTGTGTTCCGGACTAGCAGGAACACAAGATCAGTGTCCGGTCTGCTTTGTGTACATTGGCAGACCACCGTTCTATCTCTATGGGAGCATTAGCGGGTGGCCAGCAGACATCGCGTCCGCTAGACCAACTGATTGGTTCCCCCTGTGGCCAATCAGCGTGCGATCGCGCCTCCCAGTGGCTATTGTACCAGTACATGGTTTTGTGCGTGATTTTGCGCAATAGAGCCGTCCTGCCGCAGTAAATATGCGGTGAGCAACTGGTTAACAAAATAGAAAGTAAATGAACAGAAGAGCATTCCAAATCAAATATTTGATGTTCTCCAAGATGTTTGGAACAACTTATCTGCCCGACTTCCTTCAAAAACTGTGTGCAAGTATACCTAGAATTGATGCTGGTTTGAAGCCAAAGGGTTGTCATACCAAATATTGATTTGACTTAGGTTTTTCTTGTGTTCCCTCACTTTGCATTTTGCAAATTGATAAAAATAAAAAATAATTAAAACATATTTTTGAAAGCAGTCTAAAGCCTCGTACACACGGTCCGATTTTCGGACAACAGAATGTCTGTTTTTTGTTGGATGCTTGCCTGGTGTCGAAAGTGAAGAGCGTACTAACAAAATGAAAATTTTCATACGACCGAACTCAACGTCAGAAGTGAAGTAATGTTTTGAAAATGTTTGCATTTTTTTAAGTTTCTGAGCATGCATAGTCTCGATCGTACGATTTTTTTCCGTACGAAAACCATAACAGAACCAAAATCAGACGTTGCGTTGTGGTACAACAAAAAATTACTAGCCTGCACAACCAGCTTTTTGTCTGACAAAAATCGGCTGTCGAAAGGAACATACTAACGGTAAGAATTTTGGATGACAGGTTGTCAAGCAAAAATTTCCGTCCGAAATTTGCATCGTGTGTACAGGACTTTACTTTACACCATTTCTTCACACCTGCTCAAAACAAATCTTGCAAACAAATACCACTGTTGTATCAAGCAGTGTTTGCAAGAGACTAGTTTCACTGCCATCTAATATAATGTGGTAATAAATACTATTGTGGCATACACTGATCAGCCATAACATTATGACCACCCACCATAGATGAAGATTTGATGTGGAATCTGGCAGAAAGCCATCAGTAGAAGATCCTTTAAGTCTTGTAAATTGAGAGATGGGACCACCCTGGATCAGACTTGTATTTCCAGCACATCTCACAGATGCTCGATTGGATTGAGATCTGGAGAATTTGGAGGCTAAAGCCTCGTACACACAGGATGACGATGGCATACAACAGGTCGTACTAATGACCGTTGTATGCGTTATCGATCGTTTGTATGCGCAATTAGAACAGTCGAACATACGACGGTCGTACAAGGGAGTTGTATGAACAGACTAGAAAACTTGGTCGTACCAACAAGCGCTTATACGACCGTTGTATCGTGTATACAGAGCAGTTGGTCCAAGTTTTATTGTGCAAAACACGCATGCTCAGAAGTCAGGAACGGCCAGATGCTAATTACATGCACCTGAACGGTCTTTTCTGTGCTCGTACGATTGTGTAGTGCAGTCAGTATGCTAGATACAACAGCCAACATACGATTTGCGACGATCGTATGTACGATCGTCGTCCCGTGTGTACGAGGCTTTAGTCAACGGCTCAAACTCATTGAGTTCCTTAACCACTTCACCCCCGGAAGAATTTCCCAGTTTAGGACCAGAGCACTTTTTGTGATTTGGCACTGCGTCACTTTAACTGACAATTGCGTGGTCATGCGACGTTGTACCCAAACAAAATTTGCGTCCTTTTTTTCCCACAAATAGAGCTTTCTTTTGGTGGTGTTTGTTCAGCTCTGCGTCATTTCTGATCACCGCTATAAACAAAAGAAGAGCGGCCATTTAAAAAAAAAAAAAAAACAAATTTCTTACTTTTTTGCTAAAATACAAATCAAAAAAAAAAAAAAAATATAAAAAAACATTTTTTTTCACCGGTTTTGGCCGATTTATATTCTTCCTCATATTTGTGATAAAAAAATTGCAATTGGCGTTTATTGATTGGTTTGCGCAAAAGTGGCCGCGTTTACGGATGGTGAGAATTCATTTCTGGGGTTTTTATTTTATTTTTTACTAGTAATGAAGGGGTTAACCTGCAGGGCGAGATCTAGGGGTTAACTATGTTCCCTGGGAGTGTTCTAACTGTGGGGGGGGGGGGGGGGGGTTGGGCTACCATGGGCATGAGAGGTCTAACTAATCCCAGTGACAGGGATCAGTAGATCACCCATGCCCGCACTGTCAGAATGGGGAACTGCCGTGTTTACATCGGCGGTTCCCCGTTCTTTGCCTGTGGCTGCTTATCACGGCTTGCCGGCGGACATCGGGTCCGCCCGAGCCACGGGCACACACCTCAGGAGTGAGGCTGGCACGCGCGCCCCCTAGCGGCCATTCACAGATCGCCGTCTTTTTACGCCCAGCGTCCACACTGCCGCCGTAAATAGACGGTAGGCAGTGTGGAACTGGTTAAACTATCCTTCATTTCATCAGACAAGGCCATCTTCTTCCATTGCTCCGTGGTCCAGTTCTGATTCTCAAGTGTCCATTGTATCTGCTAATGGTCAGCATGGTCACCCTGACCGGTCTGTGGTTATGCAGCCCCATACACAACAAACTGCCATGCACTGTGTGTTCAGACACCTTTCTATTGGAACCAGCATTAACTTTTTCAGAAATATGAGCTACTGTAGCTCTTCGATTGAACTGAACTATACAGGCCAGCCTTTGCTCCCAACTGCATCAATGAGCCTTGGCTGCCCATGACCCTGCAGCTGGTTCACTGGTTTTCCTTCCTTGGAACACTTTTGGTAGGTCCTGACCAATGCAGACCAGGAACATCCCACAAGAGCTGCAGTTTTGAACATGCTTTAGCCCAGTTGTGCTTTCAACACATCAACTTAAGGGATAACATGTTCACTTGCTGCCTATTATATCCCACTTTCAGATGTCATTGTAATGAGATAACCAATGCTATTGACATTACCTGTCAGCAGTGAAAATGTTAAATAGTTGGATCAGGGTATGTAAACTATTGGCCAACAAAAAAAACACAAACTTTTTTTTATAGCTATTCCTGTTGTTATAAAGTAAAGTCTTGTCAAACACTGGACACAAGTTTGATAGCATAGTGGTAGTCATGTTATGGAATTGCAGACCAGTTATAACAGAAGCTAAGTGACTTTTTGTATATTCCCATTCCATATGGACTAGTGCATTTGCTAGGAAAGGATAGGTAGCATGTGCATATGTATGCATATTTGTAGAACTCTGTATGTCTTCTGATGTATTACTGTAACTGTAAATAGATTGTACAAGGGCAAAATTAAATACTACTGTGTCATTTCCTTTGCTTTACTGCATGTCCCTCAATAGACAAGAAAAGAGGTTTGCCTGTTTACTTTTAAATGTATTAATTTAATAGTCTCAATATGCGTAAAAGGGTATATATGTAATGAATTACTTAGTGTATTAGGTCATCCTATGTCTGTAATAATAATAATTATATATATATATATATATATATACACACACACACACACACACACACACACACACACACACACACACACCCTGTCCTGATACTACTATACACCATGGATAAAGACACCACTGTACACAATGCAGTTCAACCCAACACTGAATGCACACAGGCTCTGTGCACAGATGCATGAAAATCAATCCCCTAATAGTCCTTTATATACGAATACAAATTGTATCAACGATAGATTACTTTAGAAAATGTAGGTTTCAATCTCGCTAAAGTAAAGCAATACCAGCAATAAGTCTAAGAATATAAAGTACTTACTTTTTGGGTATCAATGTCTTGCCTAATAGTCATCATGTCTTTGTTAATTACTTCTTTATGCTTTTCACAGTCATTAAGACGTGCTATTAAATCCTGCAGCTCGGTTTCCTTTTGCTGTAAGTAAAAGATGTAAAAGCTCACAGCAGCCATACAACATGTTAATTAATTTGATTCTAATAATTAAAAAGAATCAAGTACCTCTTTGAATTCTTCTCTTCCATCACTGATATACTTTTCTATATCCTTCACATACAAGCTGATCTTTTTAACTTTTTCTTTAATATCATTTAACTGCAGAGAAATAGAAGAGAAAAGTATTTACAGAAGGGAGAGAAAAAAACGATCAGAACGAGAAGCCAGAACACAAACTTTGCCCAATACAACATGAGAGGAACAGTTCCCATTATTTGAACTTGTTGAACTATTTGAACACATGTTGAAATGCACTTCTTGATGCATATGAACGCACATTAACACATTTTAATGTGTGTTTGACTTGCCTTATATGTGTCAAAAATACTACTCTCCAATCACTAGGGAGCATAAACTTTGCCATCTGTAGAGCTCTAGGGCCCTTCTTTGCAGCATGCAGGTGACAGGGTTTTCTACTCAGCCTGTGGCTAAAGAAAACAAAATGTAAGGCTTTGTACACCATTTCCATTTGAGCTGACAATGGGGGACATCAATTCCGTTTTGGAGTAAAACAATGCTTAACAAGTGCAGCGGGGCAAATTTCGAGGCAGGTTTACTACAAGGTTACTGCTCGATTTATAAATTCCTCCCTCATCTGCTCTAAAGCAGCAATGTGATAGAATGAAATCTGACTCTTACCACTTGCTAATTGTGCATCTGTTTGAAGTAATGATTGGCTTCATCCATAGTCATAAATCTAATGCAAATCTCTGGCAGTTGGCTGTCCAGGATTACAGAGGGGCACCAGTATACAGAAAAACTGAGACATAGATTTTGCCAAACTAGAAGCCTGATTTGCGTCTAATCGTGACAAACTCAGTGTCACCTTAACCAACATGTGAGAAACGGCTTCTCATACTCACACTACACTGTCATCAATACGTGACAATGACACTCTCAGCCTCACTCTTAATGGCTTTCCAGCTTGTGGGATCACAAGTGCCAGCACACGGAGAGTGGTCTTCACTGGGTTTAGTTAACTTTGTAGTTAACCTGTTACACCCCATCAGCCACTACCAGATAGTTTATCGGACTATCAATTATTCACAATGACAATTATGACTTTTAATAAATGACTGTAATACACACTGTCGCGACAGACAGCAATATTTCAGAGATTTAACGCATAGAATTGCTCTTCATAGAGACAGGGATTCTTTAATTCGGTAGTAAACACTGCTTGGACACTTACAATAAAGCTTACCTGTAAGTACAAGGAATATCTCCTAAACCTGCACCGTTTAAGAGATATTCACGGTTTCTGCTGCTGGTGACATTAAGTTGTTTTTTTCTTCTGCAAGAGTTTACTACCACTTTAAGTTGTGTGTGGTAGAGAAAAAAAAAACAGTTTAAGAGTGAAAATACTTTGCAACGTTCTGGGTTCTGTGAGTTCCAGCAGTCCACTCAATAGGCATAAGATAGATCAGTGTTGGCTCTCATAAAATACATTTTGGTTGATGTTCTTTGATTGTAAAGGAGAGCTCTAGACTGCTCATGCAATCTCTTTTTCAGGTTCCTTTCAGGAAGATGTGAACAGAAATGATCTGACCACTGAGGTCTGAGGCATGGCCAATGGTATGTCAGTCTTTACGATCTTAAGCTGATAATTCCTCAGATACAGTTTTCTAAATGCTATTGTAGCTTGAGCATACTGCATGTAATGTTCTGGTAACCCACATATTATTGTACAGCATAAAAATGCCATTCCAGAGATACTATAAAATATATACTTCAGATAGGCAGGACACACAAGAGGTTGAGGGCATCTTTCACAGCTCCTGCATATGATAGCCTAGTCATGTGTGACCTTGATCCATTCAGTATCTTCCTCCACATTCAGATATATAATCAACAGTAAGGTAGCTTTATCATATCTAATTTTATTAAGTATGTAAAGATTTTGAAAAATAATTGATGAAGGCATCTTTTGCAGATCAGGTAGGACAGCTATCAGTATAGATCCAGGCTTACATGACTTTTAGAATATCAATTAGCCCTGTGTAAGACATTTAATGGCATGCCATATACTCCTAATGTGTTTAATTACCCTGAGGTCTAGAGTGTAACAGAAGGGGAATGTTCTTACAGCTTTATGATGCCTAATCCCACTTCTCTCAGTGGAAAATGCTTATAAATCTTTGTAAAGGTTTACTGCCAACAGACATTAAGATAAGCAATACTGCAGTGTTCCTTTCCAGTCTTCCAATTAAGGAGTTCAATTAGATATTTACAGATTTAGCTATTAACAGGTCCAGGCAAAGTGGGTTTCATGGTCCTGCTAGAAAAGTTGTGAATTTGTGAGTTATGTTCTGGGAGGGGATCAATGGCTGTGGAGGGAAGCTGGATTTGAGTCTCCTATACTAAAAATGTAAGCCCAACATTTCATATTCATGATATGTACCTGCGGTATCATGTACTTGTATGAAAAAGTATTCTGTTCTCTTTGTATTGAGTCCTTTGTGTGACATACCTGGTGTTCTTATTAGTCCCCCTGCTTTCCTATTAAAAAATAAATCACACTAGGTATGAAAGCCCAGCAGTTAATTTTCTAGCTATGTGGAGAACTCTGCTTGCTCTCCTCCAATGAGCAGACTTGTCCTGACAGCACCCACCACCCCGTACAGCCAGACCAGTGTACTGCTGTTTCTCCTCCCCAAGCTCCCTGAGCTCCTTATTGCAGTTTGTGCTGTGCTCTTTGTCCCCCCCTACAGTGCAGTACCCGACAGGATAGAAGAAGGTAATGCCGTTTTCTAAAAGGCTTTCTATAATTCTACGTGTGCGTGTGTGTGCTTCTTTCTGCTTCCCCCCTGTGTGCTCTCCAGCCCCTGTACTTTTTCCTGACTTCTCCCCTTGTCCCCACAGATCTACAGGGTCCCCCCTCCCCTCTCCTGCCACCTGCTGCAGGGTATCTGTCAGGATGAAGCCTTTTCTGTTTTTGAAATTTACCAGTAGTTGCTGCATTTCCAACCCTAAGCTTATACTCGAGTCAATACGTTTTCCCAGTTTTTTGTGGTAAAATTAGGTATATACAGTATATATATATACATATATATATATACATACACACACACACAGTGTTAGGGTTGCACTGATACCGTTTACTGGCGAGTATGAGTACCAATACTTTTGGTCAAGTACTCGCTGATACAGAGTACCGATACCTTTGCACACCTATACAAAATGAAATCATACTGCAAAGAATCGCATGCGATTTGAACAGGAATGCTGTCCGAATTGCATGCGGTTTTCCCGCACCACCATCTGCAACAAATGGAAAGGGAGGAGAAAGGTGTCAAGGAACCCAATATAGTGTAGTAAGTTGGTTTATTAATAAAAATAGTAAAAGCATATAGTTTTGCACGTACATGGTGAAAGTAACAAAAGGCATGTCGTACTAAGTCCACAGGCAGGGGCTGGTAGATGGCTCAAGCCGCAGATGCTGCTGTCCGCAGTTGAACTGGGAGCCAGTGCTTCACTGGTGGAGCCGTCATGCAAGGAGGTTTCCCACACCACTCCTGTGCAAACCCAGGCTGAAGTCACTATGACAAGCCTGGGCTTACACAGGAGCAGTGAGGGAAACTGCATGTGATTTGGACAGGAATCGCAATGCATTCCTGTTCAAATTGCATGCTATTGTTTGCAGTGTGATTTGAGACCATTCATTTTTTTATGGACTCAAATCACACCCCGCAAAGGTGTTGGCTCAGGGTATTGGAGCATTTGCATGAGTGTTTGTGCAAATACTGGGTATTAGCACTGATACCACTATCGGTGCAACCCTAACATATATACAGTATCTCACAAAAGTGGGTAGACCCCTCACATTTTTGTAAATATTTTATTATATCGTTTCGTGTGACAACACTGAAGAAATTACACTTTGCTACAATGTAATGTAGGGAGTGTACAGCTTGTATAACAGTGTAAATTTGTTGTCCTCTCAAAATAACTCAACACACAGCCATTAATGTCTAAATTGGCCAAGGCCATACAGCAGTTTAACAGGACAGGTTCCACTCAGAACGGGCCTTGCCATGGTCCACCAAAGAAGTTGAGTGCACGTGCTCAGCATCATATTCAGATGTCGCCTTTGATAAATAGATGTATGAGTGCTGCCAGCATTGCTGCAGAAGTTGAAGGGGTGTGGGGGGGGGGTCAGCCTGTCAGTGCCCAGACCATACACCGCACATTGCATCAAATTGGTCTGCATGGCTGTTGTCCCAGAAGGAAGCATGATGCACAAGAAAGCCCACAAACAGTTTGCTTAAGACAAGCAGACTAAGGACATGGATTACTGGAACCATGTTCTGTGGTCTGATGAGGCCAAGATAAACGTATTTGGTTCAGATAGTGTCAAGCGTATGTGGCGGCAACCAGGTGAGGAGTACAAAGACAAGTGTGTCTTGCCTACAGTCAAGCATGGTGGTGGGAGTGTGATGGCCTGGGGCTGCATGAGTGCTTCCGGCACTGGGGAGCTACAGTTCATTGAGGGAACCATGAATGCCAACATGTACTGTGACATCCTGAAACAGAGCATGAGCCCTTTTCTTCGGAAAATGGGCCACAGGGAAGTATTCCAACATGATAACGACCACAAACACACCTCCAAGACAACCACTGCCTTGCTAAAGAAGCTGAAGGTAAAGCTGATGGACTGGCCAAGCATGTCTCCAGACCTAAACCCAATTGAGCATCTGTGGGGCATCCTCAAACGGAAGGTGGAGGAGCGCAAGATCTATAACATCCGCCAGCTCCGCAATCTCATCATGGAGTAGTATAAGAGGGCTCCAGTGGCAACCTGGGAAGCTCTGGTGAACTTCATGCCCAAGAGGGTTAATGCAGTGCTGGAAAAAAATGGTGGTCACACAAAATATCAACAATTTGGGCCCAATTTGGACATTTTCACTTAGGGGTGTACTCACTTTTGTTGCCAGTGGTTTAGACATTAATGGCTGTGTGTTGAGTTATTTTGAGGGGACAGCAAATTTACACTGTTATACAAGCTGTACACTCATTACTTTACATTGTAGCAAAGTGGCATTTCTTCAGTGTTGTTACATGAAAAGTTATAATAAAATATTTACAAAAATGTGAGGAGTGTACTCACTTTTGAGAGATACTATATATATATATATATATATATATATATATACATATATATATATATATATATATATATCCCCTGTCAATTCTATTTAAAACTGAATGGGTTTGTTTTACAAGGTGAGGGTTCACATATACTTTAAGAATTTTAAACCTGTTTCATGTTCTTTTTTACTGAATATTTGCAATAAAGTTTAAAAAAAAATGGATTTTAAACAACAAGGCTGCCCTGTGTCTTCTCACACAGTTTCTGTGGTGCCCAGTTCTCAATATCATCATACTTGTGTATTAAGTGGATTTAAACTCTAAGTGAGTTTTAGTGAATTATGAATGGAAGATTCACCCTTTCTTGTACTGCTCTGTAGCTGGAGTCTTTCTTCTGTAGGATTTCTTTCTTCTCCTGCTGAAGTTTTTCCATAGTGTTATCCAGGGGGAATACTTGCTCTCGAGCTTCCTGAAGATAAACATTTTAGAGTAAGTTATTTTGCACAACACAACCAAAAATTACAAGTTCTCTGTGTAGCAACAACAAATCGGTAAGTCCCAACTGAATGGCATGTAGTAGGCTAAATCAATGTGTATCATAAACCACTGCCATGTTTCTTTTCACAAATATCAGTTTTTACCTTTTTTTCACCCTTTGTTTTGGTTTAGTGGTGCTGATGTTCTCTTGCAGTCAATTTACAGCCATTTTATGTCTATATGCAATTTTTCAGGACAAAGTGTTTTTGCTAGTGACAGCAGCAGAACTTGCATACACAATGAGTGTCAGCACAGTTACTCAGGCTAGGTTCACACCTAAGCAGATTGTATTTAATGCATTTTTTATTTGCAATGAATATGTTGAAAGCACAAAAGCATGTTACATAACCATAAAAAAAAAAGAGAGGGGGGGGGGGCGGGCATGGGGGTTGGTACATAAGTGGTATCCATAGTATAACGGTACAATACAGTTAGAGTAATAGAGTTATCAGGCATAACACTTTAGAGTGGTAGTACGAATATCTGAATCCATTTATCCTGCAAAGGGAATCTCACGAAAAATGGGGGTAGGGTGGGGGTAAATGGGTTACTGCACTATTGTGGGCTGGTAAACGTGTAAGGGGGAGACGCTAGAAAGATCCTAAGGTAATTTAGCGCAAAAATGCGGAACGCATCAGCCTATTGCAGCGGTACAAACATAAGTGCAAAAAAAATCCCAAGACACATCATAAAACCTGTAGCATATTATCATGCATTACAGGTGTCTGACTGCTCCAACCATCTATCCCAGATTTTGTTATAATTAGAGGGACAACCTCTGTGACTGTAAACCAGCTTCTTGTATAGGAGTGTGGAATTCACCTCTGTTAACCAGATCTGAAAGGTAGGAGGAGCAGCCTGTATCCAGTGAAGAGCCACAAGTTTACAGGCACTGAAAAGTGTTTCGTGCAAAAAAAAAAAAAAAAAAAAAAAAGGTGAGGAACTTGTCTGTGTTAATATCTGGAAGCAGGCCAAGTATACACAGTTTAGGGTCTATTATAATCCTATACGATTATGCATGAATGTGTTCCCAGTAAGCTTGAATAGCTGGGCATGTCCACAGTAGGAAGGAAGGAAAATGCCAGTTTCCCCTGAGCAGCAGGGACACAATGGGCTGTGGGGGTATCTAGAAACCTGGAGTTAGGTACACTCTATGCATGATATATAATTGCGTAAGTCAGTCTGACAATCTAGGTGAGACTAGTTTAGTGCCTTCCAGTACCTCATCCCACTCTATATCCTCCAAAGATCTAACATCTGACTCCAACCGTGATTTGACCCTGTCAGCTATACGAGTGGCAGTGGGGATGCGCAGGGCATTGTACAATGCCGATATCCATTTAATGGCTTCTGAGCCGGTGATATCTATCAGGGGCAAAGACTGAAGGGTAGAGATAACGTCTGGGAACGGAGCATGTAGATCATGGTAAGGCTGTAGTAAATAGCATTTAGTTAGGAAACTCAAATTCCTCTTTCAGGGTTTGGAAGGGCTTCGGGCCTGCAGGCGTAAGCACTTGGTAAAGGTATATCACACGCCCTTAGGCTGGATTCACAATTATGCATTTTTAGTGCTTTTTGCATTTTGCAGATTTGCACTGCAGAATGTGTTCCATAAGAAACCATGTTAAATGGACTGCAGTGCAAATCTGTAAAATGCAAAAAGCACTAAAAATGCATTGGTGTGGGTCGTGGCTGAGCGAGGCATGTAACAGGACACGCAGCAGAGCTCTCCGCCGATCATCCTGAGGAATCCGGACTACAGCACCGCCATCCTACACCTTCTCGCCCCGGGACTGACATCCCTGTGTGCCGCTGATCCTCCTTTACCCAGCGCAGGTACCCTTTTTGGGATCTGATATGGCTAAGCGCTCCCAGGGCCTGCAAGGCCCGCTGGACATGCCGTCCCAAGATGGCGACCTCTCGGCCCGGTCTGCTAAGGAGGAAGCGCATTAGCGCAATTGAGGATGACTGGCAGCCATTACAGAGGGACGTCAGATATGTCCATTCGGTGACCTCCACTAACGCCGCCCACCTGGAGGATATGGAAAATCACCTATGCAGGAACAACGTGCGCGCATCCCTGAGAGGGTGAAAGGTAAAAACCCTGTGGCTTTTATTGAGGCTTGGTTGTCAGAAACTTTTGGGCGAGATGCATTTTCAGCCATGTTTGCGGTAGAAAGGGCCCATAGGGTCCCAACACGGCCCCCACCTCAGGGAGCCCCTCCTCGCCCCTTCCTCTTTCACCTTCTCAACTACAGGGACAGGGATACCATATTATCCAAAGCCAGAACTACTGCCTCCCTCAAGGTGGAAAACGCAAAAATATCCCTTTTCCCGGATTTCTCCGTGGAGGTGCAAAGACAAGAAAATTTCCTAAACATCAAAAAAGCCTGCGGAATTTAAACATCCAATACTTCATGCTGTACCCGGCGAAATTGAAGATCCTTGCTAACGGTTTGTCCCACTTCTTTGATAACCCACTTCTGCTATGTATTGGCAGATGGGCCTTAAGACGGAGTAAGTTTTAACTTTGTGTTACTCCTTTTCATGGCCTGCTGCTAATCGCATGTACTGAACTTTTGGTACCGTATACCAAGACTGTACACCCACCGGGCTGACCTGTTGTCTCCCCCCCCCCCCCAGGGAAAATGGTCCTGCGTGGAGGGATGTCTTATAATTCAATGGGCCCTGTTGGCCTTGAACTGTGGCTACTATTTTCATTATGGTCCCTCTCTCTTTTTTAACTTTTGCAATCCCTGTGATCTTTTTTTCCTAATGGGTCTAGACTGCTGTTCACGATTATCAACAATCTTGTCCACGAACATTAGAGAGCACTGGCTTTGTGAGGCTAATGCTCATCTGTACTTGTTCAGTTATGGTAATGTCTCACTGGATAATTTGCTGCTCTGACTGTATCCTGCACCTAGGGGGAAGTTCATTTTGGCTGACTCTGCTCCCTGCATCTGACCCTATACCCGATGCATTGGAGGAGTTCTTCCACTTCAATGAGCACTCTGCCAGGGACACCGTGATCTGAGATTCCGCAAAAGCATTTTTGCGAGACCTTGGTCTAAACCTGGTATAAAAAGTAGGTCTAGAGAGTAGGAAGGCACAGTTCATCAGGAGTTACAGAGCATGGAGGAATTCCATGATCTCTGACACTACCCAGGTAAATCGGGACAGGTGGCTTGAAGCATAATCCATTTACAATAAGATGGTGTTATCGGCAGCAGAGAAAAAGAGGTATTTTCTGGAGCAGACCTATGTTAAGGAAGGTGAGTAAATGGGCCACCTGTTGGCTATGATAGCTAAGGCGCAGCAGGACTCAAATGTTATTACGGAAATTAGATCACCAAGCAGGGAGATGAGTACCTCCACTGATGTTATTTTGGATACCTTCCAGCATTTTTACACTGACCTATATACCTCCAAAACCTAGACCTCCCTATCGGACTTAGATACATTCTTAAAGGACTGCCCCTTCCCCCAGATCTCCATTGCTGAATGTGTCACCCTAACCCCCTCCCCCCCCAATAACCATGACTGAAATTGACCAAGGCACTAGGGGATGCACCACATAATAAGTCTCCGGGCTCTGATGGTTTTTCCCGCAGAAGTCTACTCCATATATGGCTCTATTGTTCTGCCCCCATTATTGCAAGTCCTGAGGTAGGCGGCCAAAATGGGCCATTTACCTGACTATATGATGGAAGCTATTATTGTGGTCATCCTCAAGCTGGGCAAGGACGGGCAGCTCCCGGATTCATACCGCCCTATATCCCTACTCAATACAGATGTAAAGTTGTTCGCCCAGGTTCTTGCCAACAAGCTCTCTCGTATTGTGGGTCGTTTTGTTATTCGTGACCAGTCGGGATTTATTTCTACTCGCTCCACAGCGGATAACATCCGGCGCTTATTTCTTAATCTACAGACACCGGTGGCCAATCCCGGAGGTAGGGCCATCCTGTCTTTGGATGCCGCCAAAGCTTTTGACAGTGTGGAGTGGCCCTAGTCAGGTTTGGCATAGGGGATGCTTTTATTAACTGAGTGCGGGTCTTGTATTCCGCTCCTTGGGCTTTGGATTCTCAGGATTTACCATAAATTGGTCCAAAACTGTGATTATGCCTCTCGATCCAATTCAGTCGCCTCTGCCAGCCGACGTGTCCCAAATTGCCATCGTAGATAAATTCAAATACCTGGGGGTGATGATATCACCCAATCCAACTGACTACCTGAAACTTAACATAGCCCCCCTATTGGATAAGCAAAGAACTAAATGCAAGGGTTGGTGTAAGCTCCCACTGTAGTAGGGTACGTAAATTTGATAAAAATGGTCTGGGCACCCCAGCTCCCCAATGTGGATTCCCAATCAGTGGTTTCGGAAGATTGACTCCCAATTCTGCGATTTGATTTGGAAGAAAGGTAGGGCTCGGATCAGTCTGACCGCCCTGCAATTTGGCAAGGACGGGGGAGGGGCCTTGCGGTCCCGCACTCTAAGATGTATTTTCTAGCATCACAGCTGCAACAGTTCTCTGGATGAGATTGCAGGGATACAGATGATCCCATTTTAGGCTTGATATCCCGTTCTAACCCATTGCTAACAGCTGGCTCCCATTTGGAGTCGGGAGTACCGGGTATCCCTCCATCCGCTCCAACAGCTCTCTTGATCCAGAAGGTGTGGAAGGCAGTCAGGAAAACACTGTCCATAACTGGGCCTTTAGACTTCACCCCCCCCATGGGACAATAGTAATTATCCGGAGGCAAACAAACTGCAGGGTTTCTCCTTTTGGAAGCAGAAGGGAATTTACTTTGTTAGCCAAATTTATGAAGGTGGTGTGCTTAAGTCCTTTGAGCACTTATGTAGAGAATTTATGTTAACACGGAAGCAATTTTACCAGTATTTACAACTCCGGCACACCTTGCAATCCCAGTCCCAAAGTATTACCCTATCGATTACCCAATCCCCACTTATCCAGAAAATACTACAGGCGACCAACCGTAAGGGCTTGATATTGCGAGCCTACACGGTATTGGTGTCCTCAATCCAGGACCCTGCCCAGTTCACATCTAGAGCCCATTGATGCGCGAATATAGGAGACAATAATGATGACCAGTGGGACATGGTCCTTGAGTCAGTCCCAGTGGTGTCGGTGTCAGCCTCTCAGACTGTCACAACTATTCATACTCCATAGAGCCCCTCGCACACCTGCCCAATTGCATGACTGGGGACTGGGGTGGAAGAGACTCCCCCCTATGCTCTAAGTGTTCTATACATAGAGGAGACTTTATCCATATGATATGGCGCTGCCCAAAGCTTACAAGATACTGGACAGAGGTCACACAGACTATTTCTACAGTAGCTCAATCTCCCATACCGTTTACTCCATTGGTGTGTGTACTGGGGTCAGTGAACGCTGAGATATATCCAAAAGGTATATATACTATGATTACTAGATTACTGTACCTCGCCAGGAAACTTCTTGCACGCTTTTGGATAGCTGCCACTGTGCCCACAAGAGCCCAATGGGTGACATATGTAAACTCTCTCCTCCTCAGAGAACAACTAGCATACAAACATCGCAAAGCAGCTACAAAGTTCGACAGTATATGGCAGAATTGGTTGGACAACCCTAGTCTTGCCCCCCCAACTAGTGATGGACAGATAGCTACAGTTTTAAGCCATGATGCAAACCCCCCTTTTTTTTCTTTCCTTCTTTCTTCCCTTCCCTCTTTGTTTTTCTCCCTTTCCCCTGTTGTGTACTTTTCTCTGGTTGTTACCTGGGCTTGGGGCCCTCTCAATATTACCAGCTATGGAGAATTATCACCATCCATTCCATGTGCCCCTATCCATGCTCAGGAGATATGTTTCTCCCCCTAGAGTTATGTCCCCTGTTTATTAAAAAAAGTGTATATGTAATGTGATAAATGACTGAATATTCTGTCGCTATGATTGGAGGCATGTGTTATGAATACTTCCCTAACGCTGCTATCTTTGATTATTGTATATTACAGTCATGTGATATTGGGGGGGGGGGGGATATTAACAACCAGAAGTAAGGCCTCCCATACAATGTCACATACAGAAAAACAAATCTGCCCTGAGGGTCTGGGTGCATCGATAAAATCTCAAATTGGACCAGTTTAGCAAGGAGGATGGAAACTCCCCAGGGGTATGGAGTGTGCATGGCGTGGTAAACAGAAAAGACAAGCGGCGCCCCACTAAGTGCAGTAGAGGGTGAAAAACAACCAATTTATTAAAATTGCACTTACAATTCTCGCCCACCTGCCTGGAGCCTCGGAACCCACCGGAGTGACCAGACACATGTGAAGGCGAGACCCCCAGCAAACGGACCACCTAGACTGGTACACCTTGGACTCTATACATGCCTGATATATACTTCTCTCTCGTAAGTGCAATTTTAATAAATTGGTTGTTTTTAACCCTCTACTGCACTTGGGGGGCGCCGCTTGTCTTTTCTGTTTACTGCCAACAGAGTCACTTCTGCTCCGTCAGATGGTTGCCCCACAGACGACTCTCCATACACCCAATTTGGACGCACGCTACACTCCCCCCCCCCCCCCTCCGACCCTGCGCCTTGCTCCGAAGCACCTCCAGAGACACCTGCAAGCGCTACATCTCCCTCCTATGCATGGGGTATTAAGCCCAGCCTTAATGTGGCTGGTAATGTGTGACTCAACTAGGACCACGTCAGCCTGTTGGGATTTGAGATAATTAAAGACAGCAGAACGTTTTAGCTTGTCTCAGATCCCGCTGACTTACTACATGAGAAATTTTATGGGGGCCATAAGAAAAGTAAGATCATGGACCAAATGGGGGACATCAACTTGACTCCCAGGGCAGCCACAATGAGAACACAACACAGTACAAAATTGGCATTATCCTGAATTATAAAGTATCACATTATCTAGTTCCCCACGAATCGCGGTAAATAAGCGGCGATCTGCGCGCGCCCCCGATGTCCGCCGGTGAGCCGTGATCAGCGGCCACAGCTAAAGAAAGGGGAACCGCCGATGTAAACACAATCTGGACATAAGAGTCTTCACCTTGTGATTGAACCGAGACGACAAGAGATCCACGTCCCCATCTGCGGCAAATCTGGTCGCACACCTCCGGGTGGGGAGACCACTCTCCCTGGTCCAGCGTCTGGCGACTGAAAAACACCGCCTGCCAATTTTCCACACCTGCACTGTAAGTAGCAGAGAGTGCCGTTCCACCCAACGCAGTATCAGAACTGTCTCCACCGCAGCTGCTGGACTCCTCGTGCTGCCCTGTTGATTCACATATGCCACTGCCGTGGCATAGTCCGACTGAATCCGGATCGGACGATTCTTCAACCTCACTGTCCAGTGAGACAGGCACAATCTGATTACTCTCAGTTCCAGCCATTGATGGGGAGGCGAGCCTCCTGTGTCGACCAACGGCCCTGGTCAGTGATGATCACCCACTGAAGGGGCAGGAACGACTTCCCCCGAACCAACGCCGAGTCTTGAATCCACCAGGTCAGAGACGCCCTGGTTTGGGAGCTCAGGCGGATCAGAAGGTCCAAGGACCGAGGAAACCTGTCCCACTGAGCCAGGATTGCTCGCTGAAGGAGACGAGTGTGACTCTGGGCATATGGTATTGCCTCGAAAGTCGAGACCATGAGCCCCAGCACCCGCATACGGAATCGTAATGAAGACCGACTGTGCGACAGGAGGGTTCGCACTGCCGACTGCAGTGACAGCAACTTGGCTGGAGGAACGAAAAACTTTGCCTGCTCTGAGTCCAGAATCAGGCCCAGATACTCCAGGCGACGGGATGGAGACACCGTCGACTTCTGCAGGTAGAGCGACCAGCTAAAGTCCTGCAGCGAGTCACTGTGCTCTTCCAGAGCCGAGGCGGACTCCGCTCGCAGGAGCAGGTCGTCTAGGTAAGTTACTACCGCAATGCCTCTCTGTCGCAGCTATGCCAATACCGGTTTTGTGGAAACTCGAGGGGCTGAGGCAAGACCGAAAAGGAGTGCCACAAATTGATAATGCAGGTCTCCTACTGCAAAGCGAAGGAAGCGCTGATGCCGTGGACAAATAGGTACATGGAGGCACGCATCCCTGAGTCCAGAGACGCCAGAAATTCCCCCTGATGGGGGGCGGCCACAACCGAGCGGATAAATTCCATATGAAATCCATACAGGTCAGGGCCTTCAGGTCCAGTACTGGCCGGACCCCCCCCCCTTTTTAGGGGACCATGAACAGATTTGAGTAAA
>BLSH010172794.1:889775-900300 GCA_018402905.1 Glandirana rugosa
CCCTGTACTGTATCCTCCTGCCCCCTGTACTGTGCCCACTTACCCTCTCCTCGTGCTGTGCCCTCCTGCTCCCCCCTGTACTGTACCCTCCTGCTCCCTGTACTCTGTCCACTTACCCTCCCCCTGCACTGTCCACGTACCCTCCCCCTATACTGTACCCTCCTAATACAGTTCATTTTTATCACTTTAATTATTTTTCAGATTATGGGCATGAGTGGGGCCTCATATCTAAGTTTTGCCTAAGGCCTCACAAAGCCTAGAACCGCCTCTGCTTATCTGCTTGTCATGAGAACCTATGCAAGATCTGAAAGAATAGCGGGCTGTTTATCAGTCTGACCCAGTAACTCTAGCACTCTGACCCGATAACTCTTGTTCCCTCCCTATAGCAATTTCTTCATTCTTCTGACATATTTTGGCAGAGGAAATTGGCTGATGAAAGCAGAAAGAACCAGTCCTCCTTCATAGATGTAGTGCTACCCCCGGAGGAGCTGCTTG
Organism: Glandirana rugosa; assembly: GCA_018402905.1. Classification (NCBI taxonomy): domain Eukaryota; kingdom Metazoa; phylum Chordata; class Amphibia; order Anura; family Ranidae; genus Glandirana; species Glandirana rugosa. The sequence continues at coordinate 890,271 of BLSH010172794.1, forward strand.
ATAATTGTTGTGCCCGGGTCTCCCTCTGATTATCCTGCAGCCAGTTACACAGTATTTTCCCCACTGTGTACACACACACTATTCTGCTCATTATCCTCAAAGACCAGTCTAAGGGATGTATTTTTAATGTTTTATTCTGGAACTTGGACAGGAGAAGGCAATCAGTGAGATACTCCAAGTTATCTATTCCAAAGCGAGGACATCTCCTTTATAGAACTATGTAGCAGACTGTCAGCAGCACTAAGCAACAGGCTCAATAGAGTGAAACAAGTCCCTTTTTAAGCAGAGAGGATTAGATGGAGTTTGTTTCTTCAAGACAGTGTCTCCTTTTTAGCTCATACACACCCAGTATGCTGACTTCTAGGACCAATGGGGGGATTTCAGCACATACTCAGTCCGAGGGATCCCTTTGTGGGGTCTGTACTCACACAATGTCCCAGGACAGCTGGTAGCCTCCTTCCAACTTCCAAGCGACACTCAAAGCAGTGATGCCAGACAGGATCCATGGACATCCACCCTCAGTCAGCCTGCAGAGGAACTCTGGGTTGTAGCTTCAAGCTCCCGGATAGGCCTCGGACAGGCCTAGCAACCGGCTGTCTCCTGGATAGGCTTCAGGCCTAGCAGCCAGAAGCTGTTTCACACACCTCCACCCCTGAGGTCTGTATGGGCAGGATCTCTGACCTTGAGCCCATGTGCTCCTTTTTTTTATATGAATCTAGTCCCCCAGCATGCAATGGGGTACCTCCCCTACTAATTGGCCAGGGCACTTGCTGGGTTTTCCTCCCACTGTCCAATAGGAGTCAACACTATTGGACAGTGTAAAATTCTCCAGACAACATGAATCGGCACCAGAGCACACTGAGCAGACCTTACGCAAAAATCAATGCTTTCTGATAAGCAGATAGCACCTAAATTTGCCTGTCTGCTCCTCTGTTAAGCAGAGAGAGCCAAACACTATATACACTCACTAGCACCTACCTAGGAGGGCGCTACATCGACTTTGAGAAGTAAAAGAAGTATTAGGTGTGTGGCAATGTTGAATACTGAATTGTCTTTGGTAGTAAGTCCAGCTTTGGGCCTCTCAGATGGTTGTCATTGGGCTCTTGTGAGGATCCTAGATTGCTTGACTGCTTGTGTTACTGGACATACTGCTGGTGTCTCAGACTTGAAGTGTTTGTGCATGTGCATTAAGGATTTTTGCCACTCTATGAAAACCTAGCCACTTTGAAACACTTGTGTAGATATAGACACGTGTCTAAATCTCCCTTTCCTCTGAAGCGTTCGGATTCCTGTGCAGCCTTTCTTCTGAATCATTCTGATTGCACTTCAGAGGCTCATGACAAGCAGTGAGGAAGTGATGAGATGCCTCCTCACCATCTGCTTTAACCCTATTTCATGGGGAGAAGAAGAGAGGAAGAACAGACGGAAGAGGACAGCGGATAAGACCGGCAAAAGAGCAGAAGACGCCGCAGAGAAGGAGAAGAAAGAAGACCCCTCAGAAGATGGAAGACCCCGCAAAAGAGCCGAAGACACTGGAGAGGGGAGAAGAGGCCGGAGCTGATTTAATAAAATAATTTAAAAAGCTGTGTAGTGTGTTTTTTTTTGGTACATTTTTTATTCCAGGTAAATGGGTAGGGGTACGATGTACCCCATACTCATTTACATAGGGTGGTGGGCGAGCATCTGGGGGCCCCCTTGTTAGAGGGGTCTTCCAGATTCTGATAAGTCCCTGCCCGCAGACAGCCAGGGTTGTCGGGAAGAGGCCCTTGTCCTCATCAACATGGGGACAAGGTGCTTTGGTGCCCCAAAGCACCCATACTCCCCATGTTGAGGGCACGCGGCCTGGTATGGTCCAGGAGGGGGGGGGGCGCTCGCTCATCCCCACCCCCTTTCCCAGCCTGCGTGCTCGGATACGGTTCTAGTATGGATTTTGGCGGGGATCCCACGCCGTTTTTTCGGCATGGGGTTCCCCTTAAAACCCATATCAGACCAAAGGGCCTGGTATGCTCCTGGAGGGGGACCCCATGCCAGTTTTTTTTAAAATTTGGCGTGGAGTTCCCCTTCAAGATTCCCAGAGCACAAGGTGACTTGCATTGTCGGGATAAAAGTCGGATCCCTGTTCACAGACAAACTGTCCGACTTTGACCCTATGTAGGACCGTAAATCGCACAGCAAAGTAGGATCAAAGTCAGACCGTTTTTTTGTCGGATAGTGTGAACCCAGCCTAAAGCTGATCTCCAGCCACACTCTTACCCCCTCTTCACTCTTTACCCCACACTACTTGAACAACTAATTGTTAAGATTTAGAGAACCAAAACATAACATCCCCTAAATCCATAGTCATGTGGTGCTATTTAGGTGCTCACATCACTGCCTGGGTGATATAAACACTTCTGACATTGGCTCAGAGAATGTGTGTGACAATATATGCTATAAGGGTCCCATATTACTAACATCAGATCCATTTTCTCAAGCTCACTGGCTTTGGTCGGTTTCTCCCATTGTTCAAGAAACTCCAAAGTAGAACGTAATGCAAGCGCAACATCAATGGCCATGGAGTCCAAGAAGATCCTAATTTGCTTATATATATATATATATATATATATATATATATATATATATATATATATCACTGTATATATATATATTTTTTTTTTATTGGAATAACACATGATAAAACAGATAACATGTTTCAGGGGACTGAACAGTCACCTTTCATCAGAGCTTAAAAGCAAAGTGAATTGGTCAAAAATGATTAAGCGATCGCTGAGGTTCATCAGTTTTTGAAGGCTAATAATATAGTATGTCTGCCTTTATACTTCCACACTCATCTCCTGCACCATCATACCCACTGTACTCATTTACTACAAATACTGCTTGCCTTCATACCTGCACATACTACCTGCTGTCATACCCTTCATGCTCCTCCTTGCCATCAGACCCTTCTTCTGCACATACAGTGGGTACGGAAAATATTCAGACCTTTCTTCTGCACATATAGTACTACCCCATCTCAAATTCTCTGAAACTCCTCTCCTGTCCATACTCTCTGCAGCACACCTCCCCTGCACATTTTGCCCCCCTCCCTTACTTTTTGGTACTCTATTCCTGCACATAGTGACAGCAGTTACACCCTTTGGCACTCCTCTTCTGCACATATTCCCTGATGGCATACCCTCTGCACTCCTCTTTTTCATATATTTCTCCTCTACAAACTTCTCATCATACCCTTGGCACATCTCTCCTCCATGTACTGCAGATCATCATACCCTTGTCACTCCTTTCCTACACTTATTGCACTCCATCAAACCCTCCCCACTCTTTTCTTGCACAGAACATGAATGCTTTCTCTTGAGATTTGGTATCCCTAACTACCCTAGAGTCCTGTTGTAAGACTGAGTTACATCATTTTTGCTTAGGCTAGTGGCTGTGGTATAAGGGGACTATTTTTTTGTTTCTATGCATTTTTTTTTAAGGTTTAAGTTGTAATTATAAAGGATAGAATTGTATGTAGAGTTAGTAAAAATGGCCACAAAAGCCATTCAATGAAGTTCTGTGTCAGTTTTGTTAAGGCATGGGACTGTATCACCCCACAAACAACCATGCTGATTCCACCCCACTATCACCATCTGATCAATCATGATAGTAAGGAAAACCATGAAACTGAAGTGTGGGTTTTAAAACCAATATGATAACCTTTAACCTTCTTTGTACCATACCTTTAACATTAAACACCCAGACCAATATCACCATTAAAACTTTAACCAAACCAGCTGCTCAGTCTTTCAGGACTCAAGCACCAAGTAACTGTACCAATCACCATAAAAACTCTTCACCCACACCTTAGGGTTGCCACATCTTCCCTTTAATCCAGGACACATATTAATTACACAGGTTCTGGGGCTAATTTAATGCAGATAAGGCACCAAGTGAGTTTAATTACCAACTTAAATTGGCCACAGAACCTGTCTAATTAATATGTGTCCTGGATTAAAGGGATGATGTGGCAACCCTACCACACCTGTTGGGCGACATTACCCCGCTCAGTCTATTAGGACTTCAGCACCAAGTAACCGTACCAACTACCAGGTACCACCAAAACTGTGTCCGCCCACACCTGTGGGGCGACATTACCCCGATAAAACTAGGGCTGCGATAAAGGGAAGGAGGGAGGGGAGATGACAGTTTGATTGAAGATTCAGACTGTTGAACCAGACCACAGATGTTGGCACCTATAAAGGAAAGCACTTCATCCCCATTTGAAGCTTTCAACTTTTGTTTCTAAGCATTTTTTTTAAACTGCCCAGGGTCAAAGCAGTGATTATCTTCTGGCAATAGCTGCCTTCTGTGCTTTCTTGTCAGTGACCAGGATATGAGGTGGGGAAAGATTTTGTACCTTTTATTGTGCTAATTTGATTAAAGCTGTGAACCATGGAATACCATACAGGAAGCAAAGGAGGGGTCGCTGTATGCGGTGACAGGACCCATGGGGACAATTGGTTAGCCCTAGCATGGGACTGTACAACACCACAAACAACCAACCCAATTACACTCCATTATCACCATCGGATCAATCATAATTGTACAGAAAGCAATGAAACTGAAGCGTTGAAAATTATGGCTGCGGCCCCTTTATTTGGGTTTTAAAACAACTATGATAACCTTTAACTTTCGATGTACCATACCTTTAATGTGTCACTGGATTTGATTGACAGCAGTGGGAGCCAATGGCTCCTTCTGCTATCAATCTGTCCAATGATTTGAGTGACAGCAGCTGGAGTCGCTGCGTTAGTTCACATCGCTGGATAGGTTCGAGCTCAGGTAAGAAAAGGGGGGTCTGGGGATCTGCAGCACAGAAGGTTTTTCACCTTAAAGTGGAGGTCCGTCGCCCCTTTTAGGCCTCATCAACACGGAAGTTTTTTTTTGACGCCGGCGTTTTCTGGCGTTTTTTGCAGCTCTCCATGCTAGTCAATGGCCCCATAAAAATGCAGACGTTTTTGAGCTGTAGATGGCGTCGACGTTAGTGAGCTGAAACTAGAACCCACGGCCAGCGCGTTCTGAGGCTGTAACATTTTGTCGTTTTTTGACGCCGACGCCGCAAAACGCTCACTAACGCCAACTAACCCCGTACCGGCGTTAACCAGGGTTTTTTGACGCTGACGTTTTTAGGTTGAAAAATAGCAGAGGGATGTTTTTTTTTTAAAAAAATGCCTATTGACGCCGGTGCTCACTAACGCCGATGCATAACGCCGAAAAATGCTGATTTTTTTTTTCCTTGACGTCGGGCCCGACGTTTTGTTTATTTTTTAAGAAATGTCTGTGTGTATGAGGTCTAAAAATTAAAAGTCAGCAGCTACACATACTGTAGCTGCTGACTTTTAACATTAGGACACATACCTGTCCTGGATACCAGCAATGTCGGCACTGCCGCCGATCTTCGATTCGGCTGCAGCCGCGTCCATTGCGGGTAAGGGAAACCCGGCAGTGGAGCCTTTCGGCTTCATGGCCAGGCCCCTACTGCACAAGCGCGAGGCACTGATGCGCTTCATAACTGGCTAGGCGGCGGGGAAAGGAGGAGGGAGCTGGGCTGCTGACGTAATTCATCACGATCTGAGCTCCCAGATGTGGACAAGGACAGGTATCCTCTTCCCCCCCGAAAGGTGCCAAATGTGACACCTGGGGGTGGGGGGGAATCCGATGAGCGGAGGTTACAAATGTGAGTGGAACTCCACTTTAATGCACAGAATGCATTAAAGTGAAAAACCTTAACCACCTCAATACTGGGCACTTTCACTCCTTTCCTGCCCAGGTCATTTTTTAGCTTTCAGCGCTGTTGCACTTTGAATGACAATTGCGTGGTCATGCAACACTGTACCCAAATACATTTTTTTAACTTTTTCTTCACATAAATAGAGCTTTCTTTTGGTGGTATTTAATCACTGCTGGGATTTTTATTTTTTTTACTAAAAAAAAAGAAAAAGGCCAAAAATGTTGAAAAAAAAATAAAGTTTTTCTTATTTTCTGTCAGTAAATTCTGTAAATAAGTAATTTTTCTCCTTCACTGATGTGTGCTGATAAGGCTGCACTGATAGGCTTCACAGATGAGGTGGCACTTATGGGCACTGATGAGGTGGCACTTATGGGCACTGATTAGGGGACACTGATGAGGAGGCACTAATATGCCACACTGATAGGTGGCACTGATAAGTGGTACTGGTGAACAGCACTGGTGGGCATTGATAGGCAGCATGAATAGGCAGCACTGATGGGTGATGGTGGGCACTGATGGGCATTGATGGGCAGTGCTGATGGGAGGCAATGACTGGCATCACTTATGGGCACTGATTGGTGGCACTGCTAGGGCTTTTCTGTAATCAGGGGACTGATGATCAGTGCCCTGATTATATGTCTAGGTCTTCTGTGAGGGGAGATGCTGCTGATTGGCACTCCTCGCCACACACTGTCAGTGTGAGGCGAGGAGAACCGATTACTGCCACTTCCTTGCTTACATGTGACCGGCTGTGATTGGACACATGTCTAAAGAACCGTGGCTCTTTACACAGATCGGGGTAGCGCCGTGTTCTAGCAACAGGGTGCGGCCATGATGGGCGGGCTGCACACTCCCGCGGGCCCCTAATAGCGCGCGTTCTGGTCGATGTCATATGATGTCTTCCTAGAAGGAGAGCCACACCGTCCCTCCGTCATTTGACGGTGGACAGGCAGCAAGCGGTTAAAGTGGTTGTAACCCTAAAAGAAAAAAAAATCCCGTTCCTTTAAAGCATGAATAAGAACACAGGGCTTGCGCTGTGTAATTTGGCCCTGTGTATCATCTAAAATACCTGGTTGATCCTACCTGGTGCTGCCCTCCCCTCTGGTAACTGCCCATGTTTTTCATGGCTGCTGAGCCATGATACTGTGGTCAGTTTACGTGCCTCAGTCATCTCGCTGTCTCTCCTTGCTCCCTCTTTTCCCCTCCCACCCTGCCTGTCAGCTAGTGACAGTGTCAATCAGCTCCCCTCTCCTCCTGCTGCTATCATAACTGTGTCTTATTGCTACAATCCATGATGTTACATTAACCACATAAGCTACCCATGATCGTTCCACACAGAGGCAGAACAGCGATCTGTCTATGTAAACAAGGCAGATCGCCGTTCTGACAGGGAAGAAGATAGAGATCTTGTGCTCCTGCTAAGCAGGAACACTGATCTCTATCTTCATCCAGTCAGTTCACCCCCCACAAAGTTAGCAAGCATCTCCTAGGAACACGCTTAACCCTTTGATCGCCCCTGATGTTAACCCCTTCCCTGCCAGTGTCATTAGTACAGTAACAGTGCATATTTTTAGCACTGATCACTGTAATAATGTCACTGGTTCCCAAAGTGTCAGTGTTCGGTGTCCAATTTGTCAGCCGTAATGTCGCAGTCCCAATAAAAATCGCTGCCATTACTAGTAAAAATAAATAAATAAAAATGCTATAAATCTATCCCCTAGTTTGTAAACGCGATAACCAATCAATATACGCTTATTGGTATTTTTTTTTTTACCAAAAATATGTAGCGGAATACATATTGGCCTAAAATGATGAAGAAATTCGATTTTTAAAAATTTCTATTGGATGTGTTTTATAGCAGAAAGTAAAAGTTATTGTTTTTTTCAAAATTGTTGGTCTTTTTTTGTTTATAGAGCAAAAAATAAAAACCGCAGAGGTGATCAAAAAGAAAGTTCTATTTGTGGGGAAAAAAAGACATCAACATCATTTGGATACAGCGTTGCACGACCGCAAAAATGGCCTGGTCATTAAGGAGGTAAAACCTTCCGGGCCTGAAGTGGTTAAATGAAGTGCCCAGTGTATGTGTTTTTAAAAAAATATGCTGCTGTGTACCTTATTTCATAGCACTCATGTGACTGCCTGATGCTCTCCTCTCCTCACCTCCTCCTGGCTGACATGAGTGGGGGATTCTCAGCCCCTCCCGCTGTAGTTATCAGATCGGGAGAGGAGAGCTGCAGGCAGTCACATGAACACAGAGCGGCGCTATGAAATAAGGTATATAGCGCCATATTACACTGCCACATACACTGTGCACATCATTTAATGTAACACAGTGGATTGCAGCAAAAACACACAGTGGCTTTACAACCACGTTAACCACTTGATTCCCAGAAGGTTTTACTCCCTTAATGACCAGGCCCTTTTTTGAGATACAACACTGCATGACTTTAGCTGATAAATGTTGTAGCCAAAGAAAATTGATGTCCTTTTTTTCCCACAAATAGAGCTTTCTTTTGGTGGTATTTGATCACCTCTGCTGTTTTTATTTTTTGTACTATAAACAAGAAAAGACCATCAATTTTGAAAAAAAAATATATATTTTTTCATTTCTGCTATAAAACATACCCAATAAAAATTTAAAAAAAATCTAATTTCTACATCAATTTAGGCCAATATGTATTCTGCTACATATTTTTATTTAAAAAAAAAAACCTCCCAATAAGAGTATATTGATTGGTTTGCACAAAAGCTAATGAATCTACAAAATAGGGGATAGATTTATGGCATTTTTATTTTTTTACTAGTAATGGCGGTGATCAGTGATTTTTAGCGGGACTACGACATTGCAGTGGACAAATTGGACACCTAACTGACATTTTTGACATTTTTTTGGGAACCAGTGACTATTTTTTCAAGGATGTGAAAGGTTTGGCAAGCTTGGTTGGATTCCTCCTCCACTGTAGGGTAACACTCTGAAGTATGACCTGGGATTGGGGATTGTGTGTTGTAGAAAGTGGTTAAACTTTTTATAAACTTAGATTTGCCTGTTGGACCTCCAGCACCTCTAATACCCTTTATTTCCTATAAGTTGGACATGATTCCTGTTATAATGCCCTTTTCTGGCATGGTACTTATAGTTCCGGTTGGCTTAGGAGCTTGCCCATCTCTTAGGCCTACACTGCTGCTGGTAAACTGACGTTTAGGAGCAGTTGAGCTTTTTTTTTTCAGCTGCTCCTGAACTCTCCTCTGTTATCTTATCATACATGTACACAGGGTCTTTTAAGTTCATTTCTAGGCAGTTGAGTTTAGAAGCTTTTTTTTTGGAATGCAAAAAAATGATTTCCAGCCATTCGTTCAGAGGCATTTGAAACGCCAAATGCCGGTAACAGCTTGTAAACGCGCCTAAACATGATAACTCGCGTCTAGGAGCTTTTCGTTTACAGGAGTTTCCATTAAAAAATAATTTTGTCTTAAAAAAAAAAAAAAACACTCCTAGATGCGAGCGCGGCTAAATGCGGCATACAAAACGCAGACTGCAAAGCGCGGCCAAACGGACGTTTTAGACGTCAGTTTCTAGCTGTCAAAATAAAACGTTCAGGAGAGGTTGAAAAGCGTCCCGTCTACATGGAGCACTACGATACTGGAAAATGTATACCTATATGTATCACTTCACTCATCTAGCCCTTGGGGCTACAACAGTGATGCCAACCTACCAGATTGAAATTTACTGACACGACACCCAAAATTTATTGGCACAGCCAAGTTTTTACTGGCATTTTACAAAGGTTAAAAAGTTACAGTTTTCAGTGCAAATTTCAGTATTTGGGCTACAAGCAAGTACACTGTGCAAATAGCAATGTGATTTAACCACTTGAATACAGGACGTTTATACCCCCTTCCTGCCCAGACCAATTTTCAGCTTTCAGCGCTCTCACACTTTGAATCTCAATTACTCTCTCATGCTACACTGATTTAGTGTAACGATAAACGTGTCACATGAACGAACATCGGGTTTATGACTTTAAACGTGACTTTTGACATTGAAAAATTGGAAACATTTTACGGTCATTTTTGAACCGACACGGTTATTTAAAACCCACAGCACAGTCATTTAAAGTTAGACCATCCAACCGTAGTGACAACATCGGGGTTCCCGATCTACTCACTTCACTATGTATATCCATATGTAAAAGGTCATAGCATCACGAGGTACATCTGCCCTGCGAAAAGTTGGAGAGGACTTGCAAAATAAAACTGTCG